>JARWCS010373728.1:0-10163 GCA_034783895.1 Geukensia demissa
AGATGGAAGATTCTCTACGTGTGGTCTCAAGTGAAAATCTACGAACTCGGAAATTTTTTCAGTCGGGTGGCCATTGGCAGAAACAATGGGCCTACCAGGGTTGTTAGCTTTGTGAATTTTAGGAAGAAGATAGAAGCGTCCTGCTTTGGGGTTTTCCGGCTTTAAATATTCCACGGTAGTCTGGTCCAAGTGGCCCTTCTTACACATGGTTTCTAAGTCTTTAGATATTTTTTTGCTAAAATCTGTAGTAGGGTCCGAGTCTAATTTCTTATAGAATTTTTCGTCTGATAGTTGACGTTCTGCTTCATTGATGTAATCACATTTGTTCAAAACGACCACGGCACTGCCTTTATCAGCTGGTTTGATGATGATGTCGTATATATATGAAGGTTAAAAACAGCGTGAAAAGCACGAAGTTATACCGGATGACTTATTCTATGCATGGGTTTCTTTACTAGAAATGCCTCAATCTGTTCAATGTGATTAGTAAACGTTAACTGCATCAAAATCTTTTTACTCTCTCTTATGAGAAATCTTATGAGTACGACCATTCTATTTCCTGGTGGGGATCAGAGGGATTTTTGAAATGATTCCGATCCCCACCGAAAAGACAGTGTGCAAATCGGCCCCTTTTTGTCCCAAATAATCGTGCAAATTTCCAAGTATTTCAAATAAAAAAATGTAAAATACTACATAAAATACAAAGTTACTACGGTTGTATAAATATGGATAATTTTTGTTTGCTATATGTACATTTCAAGAAGGTATCTCTCCTCAGTAGCATTAGAACCAAGCCAAAGGGAGTCCCAGATCCAAACATAGCAGTCTCAAATCCGGGAACAAATCGAATAGGAAGCCAAATCCGACGGCAGGGACAACAACTAAGTGCAAAACTTAATTTTCCAGGCCTTACCGTATTTTAGTGCGTTAGAATTTTAACAAATGCAGCAAATTTCTGTAAATTTCTGTAAAACTTTCACGTCTGACGAGTCTGACAACTAGGTTGTTGAATTTCATCGGGGACTCGAGATCCATCCGCAATGGAATCGACCCAGTGGTTTCAAAATACAAAATACCAATGTTGAATAAAAATGTAGCATTTAAGCCAACACATAGGAAGTCCAAGATCCAAACAAAGAAGCACTAAAATCCCAAATAATTGAAATTGGAAGACAAAACGGTATGGACAATTACTAACTACTAAATGCAATACTTTTCGAGGTTTCTTAGACAAAACGGAATAGACCATTTTTGCCTATAACTGCATTTTAACTGTTGTACTCTATTGATAATATAATTTCAATAATATCATAGATCGAGGCAAAATTATGAGTTTTTCTGTTAAGATAACATAAAACAAAAAATTAATAAATCTATATTCTCAAGGCCTCTTACATTTTGGTGACTTAACAGTACTAAAATTTTATAAAGGATTATTATATAAAACATTCAGAAGAACATAGTTTGTATTATAAAATACAAAATTACCAATGTTAAATAAATATGGAAAATTTAGGTATGCTATATGTACATTTCAAGGAGTAACCTCTCATCAGTAGCATTAGAACCGAAACATAGGAAGTCAAAAATTTAAATATAGCAACAGAAGCACTCAACCAAACAAATCGAAACGGGAAGCCAAATGTACGTAGATGATGATGAAAAAAAGAGAAGAAGAGGATGTTTCAATAATGCAAAAATACCAAGAGATAGTGCTTCAATGACATGGTCCTACTTGTACTTAATGCATACTTGACACATTTTTCATTGTGGAAATAAAAAAATTACCATCCGGTCTCTGCAATAAATTTAGAAATACTATAAAACAAGATATTATCTTCACAGTTCATTTACTTTTATCATCTAAGTTTGTAAAATGTGCACAATATGTGTTTATATTATTGAAAAGAGATTGTCTCTCTGTTGAGTGCTTATTGCATATTAATAAATAACGGATCTCGTCTTCTACCTTGCAAAGTGCACCTAGAACGAATATATTACACCTAATTTTATAAAATTTAATCATAGTGTTTCAAATATGTGGCAAGGTGCAGTTTTGTTTCACTTTCCTGTTAACAACCTTAAGTTTGACCCTTTTGCACTTACCAAATCATCACTTTTACCTGAAAAGAAATGTAGGGGTAATGACACAGGGATGTGCCACTGGAATAGGCAGCATTTTCAACTCATTTTTTATGATACTGTATGAAATCTATATTGAAATATAAATACAATTATTTACTATAACTTCCAGACCAAAAAGTATGCTCAGTTACATGCATTTAAATAATACAAGGTACAATGTATGTCAATCTCACAATATGTGTTTGGGTCGCAATCCAACAAAAAAAAAAAAAACTGTCAAGTAGCCCCCAGTATGAGTTTAATGGGATATGTTCCTAGAATCCATAAAAAGGCGCAGTGAGTTACATAAAAGTTATTTTCAAACTTACCTTATTATCAGTAATTTTAATGTTTTTATTACAGGTTGTTTTAATTGATTGATGTTAATTTTAATAGTTGATAGTATAATTGATGATAGTGATGCTGTAAGAATTTTATTCAATTTAATTTCTAGTAAATATTACAATAATGAATAGTCCAGTCAATCTAGCAAAAATTTGACCTTAATCTCAAACTAACTGCAACAGAAGAAATTAACACATTTTTGGTTAAAAAATAGTATAAAGATTTACTAGAAAAAATCCCAAATGAAATAATGCCGGTAAAATGAGTAAGATCCAAAAGAATTTACCTATGGAATTTTTCATTAAAAAGTGGATATAACTCTTTAAAAGTCACTAGTGTTTTCAGTCATTATTTTAATTTCAAACAGCACATCCACTTATTTAAGTATTAAGTGAGGCTCTATTTTTAATGTTTAACTTTCTAGATTGTATAAAATACAATAACCGTGTCTGTTTTTTATTTGTTTTGCGTCCAGTCAAATTTTCAAAACCTACCCGCCTGTCCGCACGAACAACACACAAACACAAAATAAGTACAGCTTTGATTGCTTACATATTGCATCTATAAATCTTGTATTACCTGCATATATCATGTATACCTGAGACCGTTGTATATACATTCGTATGATCAACAATAGTGCTGTGTTTTGGGGGCTTTTGGAATAATTCTTTTTAATACTACAATGCATACAGATTATTTTCTGTGTTTGTTTTTGACATTAAGATGCTTAAAACCTAACCGTATGCGGATGCAAAACAAAGAAAAACACAACTTTGGCCTAATCAATGGATAAAGTCATTTGAAAGTGGAAGTTCCAGATACACTATATGAAAGTAATGTTGGGATATATAATAATCATCCACTCTGCCTGTCTGTTTGTTCATCTGTCTAAGTATTTTAATGCCAAACTCATCCTGAACTGAAGCAGGGATTTTATGAAGAAACTATATATGAACTTAACAAACCATGCAATTTATGAAAATGTTCATCAGAAGGACAATTACATTTTGTACTGTAATATGCTTCCAAGTGGAGATAATTCAATTAAAGCCATTGCTACAAAGTTGTATCAACAAATAATGGGATGGTGAAAAACCACCAATTCAAATTCTTCATATTCCAAAAGAAAAGTTTTTTTTATATAAGTACAGAGTTGTTGGGTGCACCATTTATTTATAAAAAAAAATAAAAAGAAATAATCAAAATTTGTATTAACAATTTTGAGTTTTGTCAATGTTATATCAGTTTCTAACTATATTTTGTTTTCTGACATGTCATATTGTTACCCATAATTTTATTATTATAATTTACACTCAGGTCAAATAAAAAATCGGAGAAAGTTCACAGATTTTGCCATTATTAACAGTTCACCTCACTTTTTGAGGTAAGTAAGATAAATCAACCTTTGGGGTTTGAAATTATATTGTACAAAAACTTATTAATACATGTAAGATGGTGTGCAAATATTTCATACAAATTCAGGATGAGAACATATATTTAATTGTTGCCGAGTTATACTGTTAAAGGTATTCTCTGCATTTTCAACACCTTCATGTACATCATAATTGAGTATTAAACAGATTCTTTTATGAAATTTTTAGAAACTGTTCTCTTCATGAAAATATTTTTACAACAATAGAAGACCTATATCTCATTTTTAGTTTGCCTTACAAGATGATTAGGTTGAATATTTGCTCAATATGAAAATTATCTTTAATAATGAACTTCTTAATGCTTTTCTTTTTTTTTAAATTTTGTTCAGCATGATAAAATAATGCAATAATAATACTTTTATATTCAGTTTAATTTATTTGCAGGCAAAAACCCATTAGGATCAAAGCAATACAAACATGCAATAAAAATAGACAATACAGATATATAAATTATGTAGAAATTTTTAAAGCAACACACACTTGTTTTAAAATAGTGTACACTGAAACTGGACATTATAATAAAACTAAAAATTTCTCAACATTTTTTTAATGAAGCAGATAAACAAGTTACATATTTATTCTTTTCTATTTAACAAACCATAGAGAATATTTGATAAATTTTTTCTTGTAGACAATGAAAATACAGAATAGACTATAAAGCTGTATGAAGTAAGTCATTAAAAATGAGTTAGAGTTACCTCTTCTTTGTGGAGTTGTGTTTTTGTTTTGGAAAACCCTAATGCTACTATTTATAGAACATTGAATTATTCATTATTTCAAACAGCCAACCATAAATTACCATATAACTTGATTAGGTGAAGGACTTATGGTGTGGATTTCACTAAAAGAATGACATTTTCGTGAAATTTTTTTTCTCCTGAAGTAGCTATTTTAGATACTAATAATTTTCAGTATATGTTTGCGACTGAGTCTTAAATTTTGACTTATAAAAAGCTAGTTTATTTCAAATTCATAAACTTGTATACAACATAAATGATAATGAAAAAATGCAGTAAAGACGGCAACATTCATCAGGTTCGGTAGGGGCCAAACATTTTAAAATAGAATTAAACTACATTTTTTAAATAACAGTTGGTGTAAAAATTAAAACTACAATTTCTAGACAGTAACAATAACAATGCACACACGCCAAAATGAACAAAATTTAGTACTGACAATGGCCATGTTGGTGACAGCGTAAATTCCAACGGTTTCAAGATCATGGTTCTAACGAACAATTAAAAGTAAAAAAAAAATCATTACCTTCCCAATACATATTCCATAAACATAAATTGTAGAGCATACACGGGAAGGCGTTTTAATGTCTGATTTTTATGATTCATGTGCAAATGTATTGAGAAGATATGCATGTATATATATAATAGCTATATCAAAGATTTCACCAACTTGAAGGTCAGTTTATTCATTACTATATGATAAGAGGCCATCATCTATGTTAATTGATAGATGTGTCATGTTCTTCAGTAAACCTAGAAAACAAGTTTGGCCCTGTTAACAGTTTCAACAATTTTCCAATGGTTTAAGATTGAAGTACATGAATTTAATATCGACTGTAGCCAATATTACATCTCAAGTTCAGTCACATCTTTATTTTTGGTAAAATCTAATTATGTAAATATAGTTTTAACACAGTAGTCGATGTATATGTCTTCAGGGTCTCTTCCGCTTGGATACATTATTTATCAATTTATTGATGAGTATTTTCCAAAGTCAATATTTGTGTAGTTTCCTGATAGCAATTTTGAGGAAACCTTAAATTATGTCATTTTACTCAAGAGGCCCGCCATGAGAGTACATCAGTTCAACAAACTAGTAAATATTTGATTCCAATACAACGACAACGATTTTTGTTTTTATCAACATTTCACAAAATACCAGTTTGAATCGGAGTAGGAAGTAGAAAATATTATAACAAACATAAACTACGGGGATGTCTTTGGCTACTTCATACGGTGTATATATTTCTCAGCTTGTTCGTTATGCCCTTATTTACAGCGATGTTTTTATATTAATGAAGACAATATCTGTTTACTTGAGAACTTATTAAGTCAAGGATTTTTTTCCACAACTTGATTAGAACTTTTTTAAAATAAATTCTTTCATAAATATAAAGATCTTCTGTCTAAATTTGGATGTACTTGCAATCATGTGATTAAAAACGGAATATGAAATCATATTTTTTATGGTAGCGAGGTAAAATAGCTTTACAATTTAAATAACATCCACATGGTCTTGGAGTTCATCTAAATCAACTTAGCCGTAAAGGATATCGTCACAGCGTTATTATTAAATCTATAAAAACGGTTTATTGATAATAGTATTGACTCTGTTGATAATATCCCAATACTGAATTAAACAGTTTGTGTTTGTTATAATATTTTCTACTTCCTACTTTCTTTGATTTCTAATAATATTTCAACATTAAATCAAATTGACGTGTTTTCATTGACACAGTAGTTAGGGAATAATAATAATTTTGTATTGCGATGACCTTTTACAGCTTCCGTTATGGTTTGGACTCCGGTTTACTCTTAATAGCTGTAATGGGACCTGTAAAAGTTAAATTTCTACTGTAATTTGGTGCATGGCTGTTTAATGGACAATCATGGGACATCTCTAATTTTGATATACATGACCTTTCTTGGTTGGAATTGGTTTTAAATCCAGACCTGTGGTGAGGAAGCGAAAGAAGATAGAAGGGTTAAATCACAATACACAGGTCAAGGGACATAGCCATAATAAGGAGCACTATGATATAAAAAATGGCTCACACTATGAACATAAGCTATAGTGAACTTGTGTGGTCTGGAAGAGTAACGAGTTCCTGTATTTTTTCATGACTGCCATGCGAGTATGTCATGTTTCTGGTAATCTTTCCGAGAAACAGTGGAAGAGAAATGTTTTGCTGTTTGCCAAAAAGACAGAGCATACCATTATGGCTGGTACAGCAACCTAGGAAATGCAAGAATTGCCATCACTAAAAATTCCTTCGATTTGATTTTAGCAATATACTTTTGAGACTTTTCTAAATAGTTACATGTGTTACAATGTTAATTATTTGAAAGTTTTTTATTAATGTAAAAATCTTCATGTCTGTCTCATTTATATATGGCTGTTTGAATACAACACAGATATATATGCAAGGTAGTAGCTGCGTAGTGATTGAAATGTTTTCTGTTAATTGAGACTTTCAAGTTCTGTATATAAAAAATAATATATTTCAATAGTTTATAAAAGCTTTTAAGATCTGAAATATTAAAAAAAAATCAGCAAAAAAATATCGATGGGTCATGGTTCTCTGTTTTGTTTAGATATACACATTTGATAATTTGGTAGGATAGAGTTTTTATTCATTTTCATAGATTTTGTATGTTTTAACAATACTTATATACAATTTTCTGTTCCTTTTATGACATACAGGAAACTAAAGATAATCATTTTAATATAAATGCATTTACAAATCAATACAAAACAATTTCTAGGGTTTAAAGAAGTGAACGAATCGGATACCAAAAAGGTTTTTGTTTATCCTGGTGAACAAAGACAGGTTCCAGCTACGTTAACATTGTAAATTATTTCGTAAAATAGAAATCAGGGGGGGGGGGGGGGGTAAATCTATACTTTCTTATATCTCTCATCCCGAGTATCCCATTTTCCCTTTGAAGATCTCCTATCTCCCACCATATAAAACTAACTTTCTTCACACCTTCTTCTCTCACACCTCCCTCCCCTTTCGTCCACATTCCACCTTCCCCCATCCCTTCTCCCATTTTTATCCCTTTATGCTTTTCTCCTTTTTTTAATTTGTCTGTCCATGCATATGGGTTGAAAAATTAAGTTACATGTATATTGATAATTGTTTTGACAACATGCTGTTTAAACTTGAGAATAATCAATTTGATTTTTAAATATAATTTAACAGGAATTTTGGCTAATTGGTCCCCAGGATGAAAATTAATTTTTAAAGTTTAAATATTTTATTTTCTTTTTTAATTCTTTTTACTACCAAATGAAGTCTGCTTGTTTGGTATATAATTCAATGGCGAATATTCTGGAATTGTGTAACACACGAGGAAATCATAACATAAGACCTAAAATCAGAACCTGGATTCTACAATCCTGCCAAAATTCAAAGTATCAAGTGCTTTAAAAAGTAATTTAAGTTGCAAACATTTAAATTAGACTTTTGCTGGTCAATTTCTAACTAATCACTCCTAGTGTTTATTTTTCTCTCATGAAGCCTTCTTCTTTTTGGATATATGTCTGATATTAAAATGTTACTAAAACAATGTTATTCCAATTAACTTTATAAGTCCTTACGGTAATACAACTGTCTACAATACAAATCGGGGAAATAAATATCCATTTTTGTTGCCTCAACAACTTTAGCTTTCTTATTGTTTATCATGCGCTTTGGTTTTCTTTTCGTAGAAATCGGAAGTTTGGAATATATTTGTTTATACTGCATATTAAAAACATTTTATATAATCAATAATTTTGTTAATAAATGCAATTTATAAATATTGAGAACCTTTTACAAATTATGTCACATATTGAAGGTTTAAAAGACGATGAAAATATATTCCGATTGGCTGCTTCAAATCGTTTTAAAAACGGTGTTGAAAATATAAAAACGTCACTTTATTAGCTCCATTACAACTAAGAAGAATGGGAATGAAGGATATGATTAAAGCAACCCTGTGGCTGCTTCTTACTCTAGCTGCCATATCAAACGCCTCAGTGGACATGGTAATACAGAAGCAGAAGTATACAGTAGAAAAAAACAGAGATATACCTTCTAATGAGAACTTGATAGCCACTGTTTCTGCAAATTCAAAGCTGCATTGTGCTTCATGGTGCATGACTAAAGATGAATGCTGTTCCTCTGTATACGACACAGTAACCGGAACATGCAGTTTATATGCATGCTGTTCTCCGACTACTACTGGATCAAAATGTGCTGAAAAAACAACCCAAGCAAGGTATTTTTGAATTTATCAAAAACGAATGTAGTTTTGTTAATTCCAAAATAACACTTATTTATTTTTACTAGATAAAACCAATAACAACGATATATTTGATTAGTTTTAGTGTTGCCAAGATGTAATGCGCTACAGCTACAATTCGAAGAGTGACTTGGCAATGATAAAGTTTCAGATCTATTAATTGCTAAATTACTACATTTTGATAAAGCCTAGGACACCCTTCAAAAGTGCCATTAACTGATGTCTAATTTTCGTGCCTTTTTTTGGATTTTTTTTTCAACGTTTACCTGTCTTCCCTATAGCTATGGTCTATCCCATTCTAATGTAGACTAAGCTAGTCTACAAACTGAAATGTAATAACTACGAAATTAATGAACTGTGGTGTTTTGTAATTGATTATACATTAAACCTCAACAACGACATCGGAAATAAAACGGAATCCCTTGTTCTATCTTTATTTCAAACAAAAAAGTAAGTAAAGCTAAAAACAGAATATAGTTAGCATAAATAATTATATGGTATCAGCAAACATTAAAATCAGTTTTCGTCAAACTTTTTGAAACTAATAAATTCAAGCACTAGGTTGATCTTGAAATACTTATTTGAAGTTTAATTGAACAGTTATCTTCAAGAATCACCATAGATAATGAATTAAATAAAAAACATATATTAACATGTAAAACAAATGTAGATCTTACCATTTTTCGTTTTTAATATGATAAAATAGAACAAAAGATATTGTAAAAAAAATAATAGTGATAACCAATCCCATTGATAACATAAACCTTCACACAAGAAATACTAACCTAGTCGTTATATCGTGTTCTTGTTGATGTTGACAGCTTTAAGTATTCAGAACAATGTTGCATTTGCTATGATCATAGAAATAGGAGATGTGGTATGATTGTCCATGAAACAGCCACCCAACAAATGACAGTATAACTTCTACAGGTCCCATTACGGTCTTCAACAATGACCCAGAGTCCATACCATGTAAAAGGCCCCGATATACAAAATGTGAAACTATACATAATCACGACAATCGACCTAATCTAATGCAAAAATGGTGAACATATGACAATAAATGACTAATTAAACAATGACAACCATTGAACTACAGGCTCCTGGCTTGGGACATGTATGTGGCGGGGTTTAACTGGTTTGTGAGCACTCAGCCATCCCCTTTTAGCCTGTGGGATCAGTGACAAAACATGAAACAGATCGACTAACACCTAAACCCCATTGTTGCACTTAA
>JARWCS010373739.1:0-10163 GCA_034783895.1 Geukensia demissa
CACTCGTTTAATTTTCTTTATATTTTGTTTAGACATTTACTTTGATGAAAGAAGGAGAACATGAAAATTTCAAGAAATCTGAATCACACATTTCTCTGTAATTATTTCAATAGGTATATATTAATTTCATCATCAAAAATTTCGATCACTGAGATGCATTAATTTTAATATAAAATGATACTTAATTAAAACGTTTAGATGATTTTTACAGAGTTATTTTCCTTAGGTGTAGGGTACCCCCTTAAACATTATACCTTAACATTAAATGTCAAGTTTAAAACTTATTTAGAATATTTTTTGATGTTTCGTTAAGACATAATAGTATTCTTATGCAGTAACATTTATGCTCCCTGGACATTAACTACTACTGTACTTTTTAATTTTACACCGTACATACAGTATAACTACTGTACTCTGTAATTTTACACCGTACATACAGTATAACTTCTGTACTCTGTAATTTTACACCGTACATTAAGTATAACTACTGTAATTTGTAATTTTGTCCAGTTTAACACTTATCAATGGATTGTACCAAACTGCAAACTGTCAGTTAGATTTTAGTATAAAGTAATTCCCAGAAACGCGACACTATATTAATACCATGACATATTTCTGTTTTTATTAGAAAAATGACATGTTAATGTAAAATAATAGGTCGAATTTCCGGGTTAAAGTGAAGTTACTGTGCAAGAAAAAAAGTCGCTTACAGGTACAACACATCAACAACAGGCTTTAGACGTTACTTTTTTCTTCTATATACGTGCCAATATAACCTTGACGAAAAAATGTTGACCCAGTAAAAAAATAGCGGCGCGGCAGACCGGATAATCGCTTGTTTAGTACAAAATTTCATGATCAAGCTTTGGAAATAGAAAACCACTTCACCATACAAATAATATCAGACCAAAATCCTGTTGACGGATAGACAGACAAAGTAAACAACTGGGGGCACCTGTTTCTCAATACGAGTTCCTAAAACATCCTGCGACCTATGTAAATTGAAATCCTGAATTTAAACAAAATTCCCCTGCATTATGGCTACATATATCAGACTCGGGATGAATAAAAATGAAAACAGAAAAAACAAATCTAGCGAACCGTGAACTTGTTAAACCTGATACATAATGAAAATTTCAGGTACAAAAGGAACCCAAGGAGAAAAGGGAGAAAAAGGCGAAAAGGGAATGAAAGGAACGCAAGGTGATAAGGGTGCCAAAGGAACACAAGGTGATAAGGGAATGAAGGGAACGCAAGGTGAAAAAGGTGTGAAAGGTACTCAAGGTGAAAAAGGTCTTAAAGGTGAAAAAGGAACGCAAGGTGATAAAGGAATGAAAGGACAAAAAGGAGAGAAGGGCGATAAGGGAATGAAAGGTACACAAGGAGAAAAGGGCATAAAAGGAGACAAGGGCGATAAGGGCATGAAAGGTGACAAAGGAACACAAGGAGACAAGGGATTGAAAGGAGAAAAAGGAACACAAGGCCAGAAGGGAACACAAGGTGATAAAGATATAATGTGTCGTTTTAAATGAAGCTACACTTTAGGTGAAAACGTTTCAGATGAATTAAGAGATTACCTCTAGTGTTTAGTTAATCGACACCGTGTCAGGTTTTTAAATAAAATTTCTAGAAAGAAGTTTATCACTACAATAGCCACCCTGTCTTTTATGTCTAGAAGTACAATGCAAATTAACGATATCGACGTCTTATTACAATTCCGTTAACTGTTTAAAGGGGGAGATAACTCAAAAATTTGTAACGTAAAAAAACGAAGAAGTCTTGTTATGCAAAATAGACGTCAGTTTGAGAATAACCAGATCTAAATTTCGTATTTTACATAAAATCAAAACAAGAACCTGTACATGCCGACTGGTGAAATATACAAAACTGCACATTTGACACTCATTGATATGAAAATAGTCACTGTTGGTACCAAACTTTGTTTTATGTAGGTGAAAAGGGCGAAAAGGGCATGAAAGGAATGAAAGGTTATAAAGGAAACAAAGGAATGAAGGGAATTAAAGGTGTCAAAGGAATGAAAGGTCCTAAAGGAACACAAGGTGCCAAAGGAACGCAAGGAGACGAAGGTACACAGGGAGATAAGGGCACACAAGGTGACAAAGGAGAAAAGGGCATGAAAGGAGCAAAGGGAACCCAAGGTAATGCTATTAACAACCATATTTAGAAACTAATTTGATTAATTGAACTACATTGATTTTTAAAGGACTTCAGTTCTGCATTGGTATACATTGACTTTAATCTAATTTTAACATATCTGGATACCACAAAACAGGTTTATGTCGTTAAGTGCCTAAAGCAAGTTCAATATTGTAGCTGATATCTGCTCAGACCAGAAAAGGACCTCACGATGAACCTCTTTTACTTTAAACACTTCTTTTTCCTTCCTCCCCAATGTACATGTAATACAACGATTTTGACCTGAGGTTAGTTGTACCTTCATATTTTCGGGCCAATAAAACATTAAAACATTATTATTTAAAGTGGCTTCAAGCAGGATTACAGTAGATGGTTTTCACGAATCATACATAGATTGTACATATGGGTAAAGAAAGAATAATGATCAGCTGTAAATAGTTCCAAATTAAATGTTTCCCCAATGCGCTACCCAGAATTAAACACCCTGTTAACATCTCAGACTGTCGGATTAAAAAGTTTGATTGATTGAATAATAATAATAATAATAACAATAATAATAATAATAATAATAATATAATCTTTATTTATAGAGAGTAGAGAGTAACTCATTCGGATTACACCAATTTTCAACAATGCTCTCTTATCAACTTATACAGTACATATACAAAATCATTAATCACAATATAGTAATACACATCATGCAATATAGTTATATATAAAACTGAAAAGAAATATATATGGTGCTATTTTACTCAAAATAATAAAGATTTGTAAGATTGTTTGAAGTCTGACAAACAGGAAGTTTGACTTTATCAGGGACTGTAACGTCCAGCAGCAAGTAATCCTGCTTATATAGGACGGGATCATATGAATTACCAATGCTTTGTACTAGGCCTACACTCTAGAACTAGATTTTTAACGTGCTAGCTCATAAACGGAGGAGTTCTCTGGAAGAAATGCCAGTTTATCCAGACACATTATTCTGACTATGGCCGACCAGACTTTTCTCTTAATCCTAAAGGCTGCGTGATTAGCGGAGACTCAGCTAATATCAGTTTTAATGTCTTTGGTTTGACTCGGCCGGGGATCGATCCCACGACCTCTTGCACTAGAGGCGTGCAAGTTAACCATACACCACCGAGACAGTCCAGATTTACAAGAGAATACGTGTATATGGAAAAACACGCCAAGAATTAACGAGTTAACATATATAACATTGAAAGTTAAATTAAAAAGAATTCGAAAATACCGAAGGGGCAGACAGAAATCGTTAAGTCGGAAGACAGACAAGACCATGGCCAACAAAATGAAACGAACGATAAACATACAACACACAACAGTAAACTGAAAACTAAAGCTGGAGTAACACGAACCCTACAAAAACCAGGGTGAGTTCAGGTGCTCCGGAAGGGTAAGCAACTCCTGCTCCACTAGTGGCACCCGTCAAAGGCATTTTAAATTGTTGTTTTTCTATTTTGTCTACAATCTGTTTGATGAAATAAAGAAAGGCAAGGCACTGTTTTTAAGAACTTGTTTCATGCTACACGGAAATCTAGTTAACTATCGGAAAATTATGCAGTTCACAATATTTAATCTGGGAAAGATGTGGATAATGTCTTTCTTGCATATATTCCATATTCTTTCTTTTAATATTAAAAATAACATTATGTTAACTTTCCAGGTGAAAAAGGCGATAAAGGAATGAAAGGAACACAAGGTGATAAAGGAACACAGGGTGATAAAGGAACACAAGGAGAAAAAGGTGTGAAAGGCGAAAAGGGAACCCAAGGAGAAAAGGGAATGAAAGGTGAAAAAGGAGATAAGGGAACACAGGGAGAAAAAGGAATTAAAGGTACCCAAGGCGAAAAGGGCGAGAAGGGATTGAAAGGTGACAAAGGAACACAAGGCCAGAAGGGAATAAAAGGTGACAAAGGGACACAAGGCGACAAGGGTGTTAAAGGAGATAAGGGAACCCAAGGCCAGAAAGGTGATAAAGGAACACAAGGAGAAAAGGGAATGAAAGGACAAAAAGGCGATAAGGGTACACAAGGAGACAAAGGTATGAAAGGTCAAAAGGGCGATAAAGGAACAGAAGGAGCTAAAGGAACTCAAGGGGAGAAGGGATTGAAAGGAGAAAAGGGAACACAAGGTGAAAAAGGAGATAAAGGAATGAAAGGAACACAAGGCGAGAAAGGACAGAAAGGTAAATACAGTTATCAGCACTAATGTTTGTTTGTTTGTTTGTTTGATTGGGGTTTGTTTGTTTGTTTGTCTGATTGTGGTTGATTGTGTTTGTTTGTTTGTTTGATTGGGGTTTAACGCCACTTTTAACAATAATCAGTCATATCATGGTGGTCATTTTTACTGGTGGTGGAAGCCGAATTACCTGGAGAGAACCACTGACCTTGGGCAGGTAACCGACAAACCTTATCATATAAAAATAGGAGATGTGGCATGATTGTCCATGAGACAGCTACCCACCAAGTGACAGTAGAATTTAAACTTCTATGTTTGATGCTAATTCAGCATTAATGCGTTATTGTTCAGGAATCATTTTTTTCTGTCATGGAAACAAGCAGCCTAAACAACAACGTCGTTTTTTTAAACAGATCCTAAAAAATAAACTGCCATATCTTCTTCATTGGTGAACCTTGGCTTGCTTGTAATTTCGAAACTATATACAAAATATTACACACAAATGGCTAGTTGCTTTAAGAGCATTTAAATATTGCAAAACTGAAAAATCTCCAAATATAGGCCTTAAAGCATCTACTCCTTTAATCTACTCTAAACAGAAAATATTATTTGCTTGTTTTAGCTAATGGTTTTTTTACACTTACAATCATATTATATTATTTCTGATCTTTCTTAGGAGACAAGGGTACACAGGGAGATAAAGGAATGAAAGGTACTCAAGGTGAAAAAGGCATGAAAGGTGATAAAGGAACAGAAGGTGAAAAAGGAACACAGGGCGAAAAGGGTCTCAAGGGAGACAAGGGTGTGAAGGGAACCCAAGGAGAAAAAGGTATAAAAGGAGATAAAGGAGAAAAGGGAACCCAAGGAGAAAAAGGCGTCAAAGGAACACAAGGAGAAAAGGGCATGAAAGGAATGAAAGGTTACAAAGGCAACAAGGGCATGAAGGGTATGAAAGGTGTGAAAGGAATGAAAGGTCCAAAGGGTACACAGGGTGACAAAGGAACTCAAGGAGACAAAGGAATGAAAGGCGACAAAGGTACACAGGGAGATAAAGGAACCCAAGGCGAAAAAGGAATGAAAGGTGACAAGGGTACACAAGGTGCCAAAGGTACACAAGGCGAAAAGGGAGACAAAGGAGACAAGGGCATGAAGGGAACACAAGGTGAAAAAGGACTGAAAGGCGACAAAGGTCAAAAGGGAACCCAAGGAGAGAAAGGAACCCAGGGAGAAAAAGGCATCAAGGGAGCTAAAGGAACTCAAGGTGAAAAGGGAATAAAGGGTGATAAAGGAACACAAGGCGAGAAAGGAATGAAAGGTGACAAAGGAACACAAGGAGACAAAGGCATGAAGGGAACGCAAGGTGAAAAGGGAATGAAAGGAGACAAAGGTGAAAAAGGAACGCAAGGAGATAAGGGTACACAAGGCGAAAAAGGAGAAAAGGGCATGAAGGGAATGAAAGGTTACAAAGGCAACAAGGGAATGAAGGGCATGAAAGGTGTTAAAGGCATGAAAGGTCTAAAAGGAACTCAAGGCGAGAAAGGAGTGAAAGG
This sequence comes from Geukensia demissa, assembly GCA_034783895.1. Classification (NCBI taxonomy): domain Eukaryota; kingdom Metazoa; phylum Mollusca; class Bivalvia; order Mytilida; family Mytilidae; genus Geukensia; species Geukensia demissa. Next base: position 5,904 of record JARWCS010373739.1, read on the forward strand.
AGAAAAGGGCATCAAAGGTTTGTTTAATATATCTGAATAGTAGAAATTCTTCTAAGAACCAATATATTTTGCTTGCAGAATGTCTTCTATTAAAACAAAATATGATCTAAATACCCAACCGCATTCAACCTTTTTTCTGATTTTAGCAACTGATTCCATTATTATATAATGACTTTATTGAGCGGAAGTAAGACGTGCACAATGTAACCCTAACTGGAAGTTATCCATAACTTATTTAACTGAGACCGCGTCCTGCTATAGAAAACACATGTAAAATTACATAAAGATCCACAGGTCCCTTGACAAGCCCTTCATTTAGGGTGGAGAAAAAACCACTCCTAAAAAGCTAGTCAAACCAGAAATATATGTCGTGAGAAAAATTGAAAACAACAACAGGAAGTCATTAGCGACTTAAAACAGACGTAAACAAGTGTCTTTTTGGTATTTGTTAACGATGTAGCAGGTGTAGGTACATATTGGCTATAAACGAACTAACATAATTAAAAACATCATGTTATGTTAACCAGTAAAAGTTCACTCATAAAGAATAATACTCCTTTATTTTGGCCAACCCTCACATTTTCACTGAAATGCTGCAACTTTCCAACGATTAACCAATATTAACTAAGACAGGGACCATTTGATTTTCGGGAGGGGGCTGGAATTTCTGGCCCTGATTTGTGTCCAAAAATTATCTGGCCGGCATCTGGAGAGAAAAAATATTCTGACCCACTGTCTGGCTAATGGAAAACAAATGAACAAAGAAATTTTCTTACATTACACGAAAAAAATAATCTGGGTCGGTCCGCGAAAGGGGCGAACAAATGTTCTGACCCGCACAAAAGTTCCAGGTCCAAAGAAAATCAAACGATCCCTGCCTAAAACAGTATGAAACAAAATGTAAAAAATCTTAAGAAACTTTAGAAAGTTACTCTATTTAGAAACAATTTGGTTGACTGATTGATTAAATGAGACGGATCTAGTAATCGGCCCAATTTGCAGAAAATTTGAAAAAGTTCTCATTCATTTTTTTCCGGTCCCACTTTACGGAAGATCTGGACCCGGCACTGTCCTCCGGGTCCTTCTGGTAATATTTCAGCAATGTTCAGTACGTGCACAACTTAACAAACAATAAAACATATAAGGGGCGATAAAGGTGTCAGGTTCGGAAATCTTCTTGTTTCAATATGCATGAGGAGCGAAGAATTTTGCACAGAAGAACCCTCTGAATAAAACTATACATCTCATACATTGTATAACCAATAAACGTCCGTCTCCATAGAAGGGTGTTTTACATCCAGGCAGATTAACTGGATGACTTGTTTACCTTTTCGAAATCCCCGGGTCACGTGGTATTTTTGGAGTTGTTAAGATCGGTAGAAATCGTTAATTTTCGTTAATTTCAAAACTTAAAGAATACTATGTATTAAAGTAGCAAGTGACATTTTATGGTGGATATTGATAAAATAAAATATTTGTATATTTTCTGCATACATTTTTTGCATACACCAAAATCTGCACGAAATATTAACGTATAACACTGACAACTCTTTAATAAAATTAAACTTTTACTAACTTTTACTCTTGTTTTGATGATGAGCGTGCTGTATATTGAGAGAATTTTCACTGAAAAATGTTGTATTATAACATTCACCCGATTGACCACCTTTCCTCCAATAACCATACATGTAAGTCTGCACATTGACATTCGGGTGAATTGATTAGGGTCAATCAATAATCTACAAAAACATTTTAAGTTGTTTGTGTGAAATTAATTAACATTTTTTCTTTAATTTGCAAATTTGATTCTTGTATCAAAAATCATTAAATCCGATACTTAGACCTTGTTAAAAAAATTATGAAAAAATATCGTAAATGTTTCATGTTCTGAGGCTCTCATGCTTTGGCTTTTCATTATAAAAGAAATAACAACCTGAAAAGGGGAATTGATAAAGATAGTTTAAGTGAAAAATTTAAGTTTCGACAAGGTCTAAATATTTGCATTTCTTGGACCGCTAAGCATATATTTACTGACATTACGTATAAATATATGCCAACAGATATAAAATCTATTAAAACATTCATCATTTTTTAAAATTCACAAATCCATTGAGCAAAAATAGTTGCAATGGAAAACATTTTCTCCAATTTTCCAAAACTTTAGATAAAAAACTACTATAAGATCTTGTCTAAAAAATCTATTAATTGCTTAATGTCAAGCGGCAAATATTTCAAACATATTCAGGACGAGAACAAGTTATCAAAAAATAAATCATAAATGGGGTAGGCTTCCGGTCAGGGCCGGGGAAATGTCTTGCCACAGGAACACAAGTTGGGACTGTCTGGGTCGGTAACTTTAGGCTAAGCAACTGACCACCAATGACCAGCACAAATTAAGAGCTGTTACAAAGGGGTTTGTAACGTGCTTGCCATTCTCCAAACACGGGACGGACTGTTTTACATCATCTCCGAATGACGATGGTTTAGCATTAATACACCCCACCACCAACGGACACCTCCTTAGGAGCAGTTATACCCTTGGCGGAGAAACTGAGTAGCCTATTTCTTTACCCCGGATACCCCGGAGGTGGCAGAGTATTTATATATTCCGTCAAACCAATGGACACCCCTTTAGCAGGGCTTTTACCTACAGATGGAGAAACCGAAAGGCCTATTTCTATACCCTGGCGGACCTCGGGGGTCCAAATAAGCAAAAAGTGGGAGACTCGGTTCATGAAACAATAAGTATAATGTAGTTTTATAGGCACTCATATAACTAAGTAAAATTAACTTAATTTCGAATTATTTAAAGGAACACAGGGTGAAAAGGGAACAAAAGGAACACAGGGTGATAAAGGAACACAAGGTGACAAGGGCATGAAAGGTGACAAAGGAACGCAGGGAGATAAAGGAGTCAAAGGAGACAAAGGAACGCAAGGTGACAAGGGAACTCAAGGAGAAAAAGGAGAGAAAGGTATTCTTTTGGATCTTATAACTCTTGTTAATGCTAAATTTTAAATCTAGTGTTAATTAGACTGAAGCAAAGGTATCGGGAAGCACCTGTTGAAATGTTTTTCATTTTGTTCTGATCAGGCGTCAGACATGGCTTAGAATGATACTGCTGATTTCTGGTTAGCGATACCGTCTCTAAACTCTGGTTTTATAGTTTGAAGGACATGTATTCCAATTATATTGTTAAATTTTTTCTCATACAGATAATATTGATGGCGGTATGTTATATATACTTAAAGTTTGTTGCTAGAAGTTTTCTTAATTAAGACAAAAACTCGCTAGTACGTATGTGTCAATCATTTACCAGATGAGTTCATCAATAATCAAGAGCACTTATCGAAATTCTGCCTCTTATTGGTATTTTCATTGGATATTTCTTGAATTAATGAAAAACAAATAATACGTTGCTAATAAACCCTTTTTCACAGGAACACAAGGAGAAAAGGGAATGAAGGGCGCCAAAGGAACACAAGGTGAAAAAGGATTAAAAGGCGACAAGGGCATAAAGGGCACACAGGGTGAAAAGGGAATGAAAGGAGACAAAGGACAAAAAGGAACACAAGGAGACAAAGGAACTCAGGGAGATAAAGGCATGAAGGGAGATAAAGGTACTCAAGGTGAAAAGGGCATGAAAGGTGATAAAGGAACCCAAGGAGATAAAGGAATAAAAGGAGATAAGGGCACTCAAGGCGAGAAGGGAATGAAAGGCGAAAAGGGAACACAAGGTGAAAAAGGAGTAAAAGGCGAAAAAGGAGACAAAGGGACACAAGGTATTTGGGTTTGCACCATTTTTGATAAGTGAAAAGAAAATTTTTTGCCCATACACATTTTGAATAAAATCAGTTTGAATTTATAGTCGCAGATTAAGTTTAGTGGCGATGCGTTAACGAGTTAACGAACCAAGCGACGGATATTTGCGACTATCAGATCAAAATTGATGCCCGCAAAACTTTATATACAATACTATTAACACCATTCGAATGCAAATGAATAAAATAATGTTCAGTCTTAACATTTTAAAAATGTGGAATAAAGTCTGTGTTTGGGTTAGTTTCTCTGAAGGCATCAAACGTGAATTTATTACCTTGTAAATTGTCACAAATCAATCAAATTACACCCTACAAACACCGTTGCATTAGAATAGATAATTTAATAGACAGATCGATTGATTGATTGAATGAATGGTGCTTAACGTCAAACAGCAAATATGGCATGCATATTCATGACAAGAGCATATTAATGAGTGGT
>JARWCS010373750.1:0-10163 GCA_034783895.1 Geukensia demissa
GAATAAGCCAATGTAATTATTCTACAAGTGTTCTTTAATCATCCATGAAAATAACTCCAGATGTGAAAACTTTGAAACTTTCTTTGACAATACTTGACCAGGGTGTTTAATATTTGTATAAACATAACTTATATTTCATATAAGTAACCATCTGCTTCAGAATTTTAAGACAAGGATTCATAAAAAAAAAGTGACATACTTTTATTTTATTAGTGAATTATTATGAACAAAAAGGAAGGGAGAGATAACTGAAGCCTCATACAAATGGAGACAAATTGATAGACATATTGTCTTTTTTTTAATGTCTTGTACTTTCAGTGGTGTTTTATTCATTTTCACACATTTTATATCGTAAATACACATAACACTTGCTAAACAGCATCGTTGTTACCATTTTGAAACGTCACAGACAATGAGTGGGTGAAAAAGTTTGTGCTTTTAAAAATAACCATGTTTACTTAATTTAAACACCACAAACATTAATTCAGCATTTTATATTATAAGCCTAGAATAATTCCCTGAATGAATAAAAATCTCAATTTAATTGATATTATGGTAACTATCAAGGAAAATGAATTTGGCGGGAATAAATGTGTGTAGCTTGTCTTCCACCCCCCAGTGTAAGACAGAGAAATCGATCTGTCAAAACCTTGGATACAATTGTCACAGATGTGAGAAATGACAATATAGAAAACAATACAAACGTGACACATAACATACACAGCAGTTCCTGCCTCTTTAAAGACCTGTTGCATTGCTGGTATTATAATGATTTGCCCCTGCAGACCAAGATTGGAATGAAAATATTGTATCTTTGACTTATGTGAAGATCTGATTGATTGTTGCTTTTTTTAAGTAATGCAGTACTTCATCCATATTCAGAGCTATAAAAAGTCATGAAATCTGAGAATTTGAACATCTGAACTAATAAAAATATCCACAAAACACTATGAACTGTTCCTATCTCATTCCTCCTTCCTGCAAGTCACTATGATCACGAGTACTATGGTGGAAAGAAATATAACAGGAAATGTAGAGAACTATTTGTTTGGCGTTTAACATATAAAAATAGCACATACGGTATGATTGTTAATGAGACAGCCATCCAAACAGTTAATCACAAACATCTACAGATTATTTTGAGGCATTCAATAATGGGTAAATATCTATACTGTAAGGCAAGTTGAAAAAGGCCCCAAAAGTAAAATGTGTGATGTTATTCAAATATAACAATAATTAGCCAATTTAAGTTTACAAAGTTATAAAAGTAACAATAAGCATATAAACAATAATGATTTAGATAAAACCATTTTCAAGAATATTTCATTCATATTGCTGGAGTCAGTTTTATTGGTAGAGGAAGCCCCAGTATTCATAGAGAACTACCAACCTTGGACAGGTAACAGACAAACCATATCACATGTTGAACTGAGTTACACAACTTTTCAAGTGTTCAAAACAAAGGGTATTTCTGTTTAAACAGCAGCTTACAGACATTGATTAATGAAATACTATAAAAGCTGTTTGTTTATTTGTGATAAATGTTATAAATATAGATAAGAATAGAACTCGAAAATATTGATTTCTGTCTTTGAGCAGAGACAAAAATGCTGGTTGCAGATATTGAAATCTGAGGTCAGGAGGTTTCTGGTAAGGGAAGTAGTTGAACTTCACTTATGGCTACATTCACAGCTGCCCTCTTAATCAATGATATTTGAGGGTCAAATTTTAAGTATGAATGGCAGAGAGGAACTGAAGTCCATATATACATTAACATGTCAATGGTTATAATTCTGCATGCCAGATTTATATATTTTCGTATAAAGTTAGGCTCAATAGTGCTCAAAAGCTGAAAGAAGGAGACAACAAAAACCAATTGAATGTCTCCAAAAAGTAACAACCACCTCTGTGGTGTAATGGTCAGCGTGCTTGCCTTGAGTGCAGAATGTTTTGGGTTCAATCCAAGGTCGTATCAAACCAAAGACATTAAAATTGGGATTTGATACTTCTCAGCAGCATTTAGGAGTAAGATCAAAGACTGGTCGGTCCAGAGTCCGAATAATGTCTGGACAAAGTGGCAGGTCTTCTTGCAGACAGTTCGTTTTGTAAGCTAGCACGTTAAAAATCCGGCTCAGCATGTTGGTCTAGTACAAAGCAGGGTTCATTCACCATCATCATTAACATGCACTCGTCCTGAATATGAACGAAATATTTGCTGCCACTGGACATTAAGCACCATCCAATCAATCAATCCAATTAGTAACAAAATGTATTACTTACCTTCTTTTGTATACCTTTTTGTTATCAAGTTACAGGTAGAGAACAGATAGTGTAGTCACTATATAAACCTGTCCAAGACTGTTGCTCATAATATTCAGTCACACCTCTAACAGATCCAATATTGAATGTTTAAATTTAAATATACTATTGAAAATACATCAGAATCATTTTTCGTGAAATATTAAGTTGTACCGGTTACTTATTAGAATTTTGAAATTAATAAGTCAAACTAACATCTTTGCCAGCCAAGGGTTATGATCTGGAACCATGAGGAAATCCCTTGGCTAGCAAAGATGTTTCGTTAACTATGACTAAACATCTTTGAATCTGTTCCTGCAGACTGTTTTTTTTCAAATTTAGTTCATCTGTATGACTAATGGAAACGTCAACCACCACAACACACCATTCTGAGTTAACTTAAATAAAAGTAAATTCTGACTAGTTGTCACAACAGAGAGAGAAGTAATATACAATTAAACTTGAAAGCAAGGTTGAAGATGTTTTTATTTAAAACATAACGACTGCATAAATGCAAAAAGATACAGTGTATAATGATAAAATCAACCTAAAACGGTTCAAGTCATGGACCTGAATTTGTCTTAAATAAAAGATTGAACATAGAGCAAATATCAAAATTTACAGGTGCAACGGCAATTAGCAAAATAAAACCCCAATGGATTACATTACACAAATAAGTATTTTGGAAGGACAGTGAATAACAGTTGCTATGGTTTCAGTTAAAGTTAATTTTAGCTGACAGCTACTAAGTTACAGACAATTTACCAAAAAATCTATCAAAATAAATAAAAGATATTTTCATATGAAGTATTTTGCTATAAATGTTTTCATACTCATGGTTATTTACATATGCATTTTTGTGGTACTCTACAATTTTACTAAGTGCAATTTATCAATTTAAATAGCTTAAAATACCTATATATCTATTCTTGTATAGTCCTGTAAAAGGTTTATACCAGCTTACAAAATATCTTTGTTCTCACTATTATGCAAACAACTAGAGGCTGATATAAGCCTGTAAAAATGATTTTAAAACAAAAAGATCCATGGCAAGTGTTGAGACTCTATAAATGATATGATGTACTTCTTACATACACAAAAAAAAATATATGTAATTTCTTCAAACCAGAAAGAGGTAGATGAAAATTATTATCTTCAGCTGACTTTAAAAAAATCCTGCTTTAAGGTAAAGTATAATGAAAATTGTTACATGGTCAGATCTGGTAAAACACACACCTGTACAACAATGTTTTACAAGTCTCAGGTCACTTCAGTTTTCTGTGTATTTCATATAAAATCACATTCTTTTCTTAAAACCTTGTGATACCATTTGATAGCAGATCTATTTAAAACTTACACTGTTAAGAGATTTGTCTACAGTTTAATAAGAATGTTCTGAAATACAATTGGTCTACCATCAGTTTCATATTTAAAACAGATATTTTGTTTCAATCCTTGATTTGAGGACATTATCAGTTTGAGATGTTTAATGACACTGAACTTGATCTTAATCAGATTAAAACTAGAATCTTTTAAAGTAGTGAGTATTGTAAAGTGATGGCGGTGGGGAGTTGATAGGCATCTCTATAAAAATTTGATGGTTGAAGAGACTTGCTTAACAATTCTAAGAAATATCAGATTAAAATTATTAATGGTGGAGTGTTGAAAATCGCCTTCCTTGCAACACCCCTAAACATTTATTTCTGGAACCGGTCTCAGATCTTATCAAATGACAACAAATAGTTAATATCAAACTGATCTGAAAATTTATTCTGCATCGAACCAGCAAACACAATAAGTTGGGTTTTTTTTTTTAGAAATATACACAATATTGTATAAAAATCCACCTAATATTCCAACTTGTCTATTATACAATGGACACACTCAAATATCCCTTAAACTAATGAACTGATTATCCGGTTGTGTAAAACTTCTCTCTTTTGACAACCAGACGGCCCAATAAAATGAGTATTTTGCCCGTGAGATTATCAAGATTCGACGTTATGCATAATTTGATTGGCTGATAGATACGTGATTGACTAATTATATCGTACTTTAAACTGGACCTGACCTGCTGTCTATGAACGTGTAGTAGTCAGCTGAGAACCAGCTTATTAATACACAATGAGATTTACACTGTATTAACACACAACAATGAGATTTACACTGTATTAACACACAACAATGAGATTCACCTACAAATCAGTGTTAAAAACTGGAAATATGCTGTTTTCAGAAAATACATATCCAAAAATATATACTTGTTTAAAAACAAATTACTTTATTATGCAACAAATCATTATATACAGACAAATTGTTCCAGAGAGGTAATGTAAGTGGAATTAACCCTTAAAATAATGGAACTGAGATTCTTTGCAAAATGACCTAGCACAATGACATGTGAAAAACATTAGAGCTAGTGTGGAAACAGTAATATAATGCATCAATGATCATTTTGACCCCATTATCCCTAACTAGAGTAATGTTTGATTCATTTTCAAAAGGAATAATTTGGGAAACCCCCATCAAAAACAGATGAAAACTAAAAAAATGTACATATATAAACTAATTTTTGCCCACTTTTCCCCATCTCGAAAATGGTATTACAGACAACAATCTCGTAATATAATAAACCACTAATTTTCTGTGGTTGTATAATTTACTATAAAAGTGAAACAATCCAAAAAAGAAAAAAAATATTAAAGAATAAATCATCAAATGGATATTGTCTAAACCCAATAAAAAACAGCTACCTTAAATTCACTATTTTTCTGAAGTTTAAAATTACACACATTATAATCGTAATTTAAACTGCATCGCCTGACACTAGATCTGGTTCACTATAGACAGGATTACCTGTGTATATGGTCACTATGAAAAGGTGATTTTTTAAATACATGATGAAGAGGCTACAGATAATTTGCATATATCTCCCACATTCACAGAATGTTGGAGTTAAAATACATGGACATAATCCATTCTTTAACCAATGGAAAAATCACTGGTTAATTTTCCGGGACAGAAGTTCTAGCAATTACAATTCTGATGATATGAAGAATATACAATGTTCAGCCAATAGGAGGAGCATTATCCAGAGGATTATATCTGAGCTGTCCAGTTTTAATCCTTCTCTTGATTTCTGTCCATAACAGGGACTTCTCTTTCTGGACCTTCTTTAGAATGCCTTTATTCTCCATGGACCTTCGAGACAGGTATGGTAAAACTTCCTCTACGGGACCATACGGGACATATTTGTACACAGAGTAACCCGCCTGACCTATAATAAAGACAATAAAATTTATAACAAAACTGCTGGCTTAGGATCAAATCTTCTAGTGCAACAAACAAAACAGGTTGAATCATTTTGCTAGAGATTTTCAGGATTAAGAAACATAATTACTTGGCACCAACATAATTTTACTGATCAGATCTTCAACAATGATTTGATAAATAAAAAAAAGCTCTAAGATACAAACAAATAGTAATATTTGCAATTAACACTGAATATAATTTTTAAAATGACCGAATTGCTCTTTCTGCTTTTCATGTGGTATGATAATTATTTGCCTATTAAGTTTTGAGCTAAACCTTACTTTGCCACCTGATTAGCTCATTGCTAAGGGCCATGCAGTGACCTTTGTATGACCTTCAGATGATCAATGTCACATAAAAATATTGTGAATAACTGGTAAAGAATTATCGTGGAAATTCTGGGTTTTCAAGCAAGATTGATTTGATTGAAGTCTGTAAGTGGTTTTGTGATGAACATTTACCCAATGGAAAGCTGACTTGATCACACATTCCTAACAGCTGGCCAAAACATATAACTCTGTCAGATCTCTTGATTCCATGTCTCTCCATTCTATAAAAAGGTAAATAGCTTGTAATATTCTTAAATCAATAAAAGTGGGTTGCAATACTAAACATGAGATCATTCTAAATCACCAGACTGTTTCAACATAATAAATATTAAATATCAAATTATATTTGAAAAGATCGGTGCGCTGAATTATTTTCTTATAGAAGTCAGTAAGGGCCCGCACTACTGTAAAAGTATTAGTTTTCAGGGATTCCAATTTTCGCAGAAACATATTTTCATACTTGTTCACGGCTTTTAAGTTTTCGTGTATATTGAATATTTCATAGTGATGCCAAGGTAAAAGTTGATGTTTCGCTGGTACGAAGACCATGTCCACAAAGATAGCAAACATTAAAACACTGTGAATATTGTTACTTTTACAGTATTTGTCAAGTAGCTATCTGTATATTATAAAGCTAAAAATCATTTACCTGTTTCAACACAATACATGCATTATCAAGCTGTTGGCAAAGTATCAAACCATTCCCATACAAGCCGTAAAAACTGATGCAGCTAGATGGGGGAGGGGAAATGTTGACAGCCAAATTAAAAACTATAGGGCATCAACACATTGTTAAAACTTTATGAAGAACAGGTAAAATGGTTTATTTTTTTTACAATTAAAAGCTGAATGAAAAAAAAAAATCTTGTTGGGAAAAGTAACGTTTGTTCCTGTATATATTGATATCATTAACTAATATGTCTAGAACTTATATTTCCTTAGTTTAAGATCAATGGCTTATAAAATTTATGACAAAAATAGAGGCAATAAATAATGCTTTGAAATGAAAAGGAGTGTGATAAAACTGACATGTGTAGAAAATATACTTCTTGTATGAATTGTAATATGTTGGACATTATACAATTATGGCCCTGAGAGGAGGTGAATATCCAAAACTGTCAACCTTAGTGAGGTTGACAATTTTGGATATTCACCGACTTTTAGGGCCATAATTGTTTTATTATACCAAACGAAGGGTTATTAACTTCTTAGGGTTATTCACCGGTGAATAATAGGTTTATTCAACGGGTTTTGGGAATTCTTGGGGTTATTCACCGGTGAATAATAGGGTTATTCAACGGGCTTTGGGAATTCTTGGGGTTATTCACCGCTGGCGGCAATAAAAAGCAAAAACATCAAGATTATTATATGTCATGTGACAGTCGTTTGGCCAATAGAGTTTATCCTTTATTATGTAAGGTATAATAATAATACTTATAATTTCTGTATAAACCAGGATGTTTAAACATCTACAGCTTCTGACCTTTAACAATGAATAAAGATCCACATCACAAAGCAAGCTGTTAATGATGCCACAAAAATAAAATTTTAAGTTATTCAAAAAAGAAATTTTAACATTATTTGATAAAACATATGGTGTAAATATTATTGTCACAAAAAACTCACAAATATAAACAGTAAATTCCAAGTAAAGGAACAGCGCTTTGTTTGCTGTTCTTCATCTAAAAGTCACAGTGAGGCCTTCGACACAGAGTAAAAACTCGCACCTCAATGTAAGTTCAAGAAAGCCCGAGCACCAAGTACCAGTTTGAGCGGAATTCTTTGCTAGATGTCAACAACACTACAAACATAACTGATTTTGTACCCTGGCAGTAGTACTTTTTGTTAACTTATTGCAGTGCAGATAACTTTATGATTTTAACTTACCCCTCCACTGCATATCTGACAGTTTCCTCATTATGGCTGGCTACCATGACTGCAATTTGTTGTGTGGGTCGCTGTTTTATATGGCGGAAAACCTCCTCCAAACAACTGTGGTAACTTTCGGTTGTAGCCTCGTAGGTCGGCTGGATAGGATCCTCATAGCCAACAGTCGCAGCTCTCTCTCTTTCCTGCAGGAAAAAATAACATAAAAATCTTCTCGACTACTGATAAGGAACAACAGTGTGAAGTTCACTTTGCCATATCACACTGTTTGTCTATTCCCTTATCAATTTTAGGACAGTCAAACCCAAATATAGAAATAGAAGACTTGGTATGAGGCAGCCATTCAAAGCATAAACACTTAGGGACTTCAATAATGTACAGAGATCTACACAATTAGGCAAGCTGTAAAAACCGAACCTTGTGAAACTTGACATTCTTTCGTCACACCAAAGATTTGATTTGAAACAAATTCACCTGTCTATACTGAACAACTGTCTAATTTGTACAAAATTCATAGTCCAATGGATACTGTAAATCTACTTTTATTTTGTGTACCATTTATTTTCGTAACTTTGGGGACGTAATGAAAAATGCTGCGAATTGTTTCATTTAAACTGCAGATAACTTAGAAAAACTGTCAATTCACAACAATTTATTGCTGCAAATTTGGAGCTCAATGTAAAATCATAAAATAAAAACCCAACTTTAACCTTTAACCTCTACTAATTACCTGTTCCATATAGGCTCCTCTGACAAGTTTGGCACCAAAATAAAATTTTTCTCTTCTTGACAAATCCAGGTCAACCCTTAAACTGGTCAGTGCACTCTATAATAATACATTGAAATCAATGTTTAAGTTGAATCATATCTATGAATTGGGCGTCAGTTGGAGGTCCACTTTCAAGGATCAGGCTTATGTTTTAGAGTTTTCAGTGTGAAATTATTTCACAATGGTTTTTTCATTCATCACACAAAATTGGTAGGGATTACACTGACTTAAAATGTAAAATTATCCTAAAGTTTACCATCAGTCTCATTTAAACTTTTGGATTAACAATCCGAAAACCTAATCTTATAAAAAAAAATTTTTAATCCCTGTGACCTTGACCTTCAACAGATTTGGGGTTCTCACTGACCTGATATGTTACAATATCCCAGAGTGTCATTTAAATTGAGTTTTGGTCCAAAATGGATGTTGACATCTGGCCTTCACCAAACCAATAGCAGAGATCAACCTTGTTGTGACCTAGCTAAAACATCTTAAATGACTTTTAAGGATAAACTGAATGAAATTACAACAGAAAAGAGGTAATTTTTGTGCAAGAAAATGTTATTGCTATGAAACGGATAATATCAGTTTGGAAATATAAAAAATATGGCCACAAATGGGTAGCAAACAGCTTTAAATTGCCCATCAAAAATTGATACAGCAAATATAACAATTCATTTTCAACATGGAATACACACAATCTCTATAATATCAGCACAACATACCTTGAGGTAAGTCTGGTATGTGTTAAACACAACGGCTTTGTCTGTGTTGAATTTTCTCATCATCTCTATGACAAGTCGACTAATGGCAGGCTGAAAGTAGGTCTGTTCTGCATCTATCATCACTCTCACATCCTTCTCTTTAGCATACTATCAAATATATACAGCAGTTTGTCAAGCCAACCTTAAAAATATGTTTGTTTGCTGTTTCCCACTACACCTTCAGAGTTTATAGTCCGTTGGTAGGAAAAATATTTTATTTTATCAACAGTGATGAAGGTTTTCAGCAAAATATTTAACACATTCCAAAAACATTAACAATACCGGTTGTCTCCATAATATCCAGATCAAATAAAAGAAACATTTAAAAAATAGAGACAATAAAATTTTGACAGTTTGGCAGATTTTTAAGGGTCTGTAAACAACAAATAAACAATATTTTATTTCAGGCCCCAGATATGATAACAAACATCTTTATACATCAATGCAGAGTGATATAAAATAGCTACAGCAGTCAGGAAAATATCACAATATTTCATACTAAAAATCAGATTTAAATTTTCGATAAGAAATAACTCGAAAGATCAGACTTAGGACAGATAAATTTTTATTAAAATAATTGATATGAAAGTACATGTATGCACAGAATACTGAATGAAGTGGAGAAGTGGTTCCAGATTCCCAAGCTAGTCCAACAGGCTAAGTTATGAAGCCAGAAAAAATTTCAAAATATACAACTTAAACTAGAGGCTCCCAGGAGCCTGTAATAGCTCACCTGACTCAAAGTTGTTTGGTTATACAAGCCACCGTTTGTAAAGTTTGCCTCGTTGTAAGCATGTTGTATTC
>JARWCS010373761.1:0-10163 GCA_034783895.1 Geukensia demissa
TTTAACACCAGGGACAATTATGTATTCTGATTGGTCCAGTTTTCAAACAATTTCTTGTTAGAAACTACATAGTGATTGGATTATTACTTTGCAGGAATGATTGGTAGATGGTCCTGTACTTAATATGTGAATCGTTTGTCGAATGGAAATTCAAAATGGCCGCCATGACGAAACTTATTTTAACATTGAACCCTAGGGGAATTTCACATTTTTCGTGTTCTTTTAGGAAACAGGTGTACGGATTTCAAGAAATGTTAGGCAGGTGGTTATTTACCAAAGATATGAAATTGGTGCCGATCCCAAAATCAACATGGCCACCAGGGCCAATTATGTATTCTGATTGGTCCAATTTTCAAACATTTTCTTGTCAGAAAATGCAAAGTGTATTGAATTGTTACTTTGGAGAAATGATCGTTCAACAAAAAAATTGCCAGGTGAGCGATTACAGGCTCCATGGAGCCTCTGGCTGTACTTTAGCTTTCAGTGTAGTGTTGTGTGTTCTATGTTTGTCTTTCGCGTCGGACCATTTTGTTGGTCATGGTCTTGTCTGTCTTCCGACTTAACGATTTCTTTCTTCCCCTTCGGTATCTTCAAATTCCTATTTAGTCAAATTTTGTAAAATTTTTGTCCTGACATGCTGTTAATACTTTTTAATGTTGGCACTTTCTTTGGCTGTTAATGATATTTTTCCAGGCGGACATGTTTCAGCTTAAGAGAACCAAGTTTGTTATAAACTTTGTTTTGTTTTTTAGTAGCTGTCAGAAACAGCATATACTAATTTAAGTTCGGCAAATCTTGTTGTCTCTTGTGTTATTGATTAATGGTTGCGTACTATATACATGTATATATGAATCCCAACAGTTTTTATGCCGTTTGTTTATACCACTGTTCCAGGGGGAAGTTTGAGAACTCACAAACATGTTTAACCCAGCCACATACTTAATGTACCTGTCCCATGCAAGGAACCTGTAATCTAGTGGATGTCATTTTTTTATGTTTACGTTTTACATGTATTATATTTATAATAATCTTGTTTATAGTTTAAACATTTTAATATCATCACTTTTTTATTTTTTGGGATCATTTCAGTCCCCTAGGACATTCACAACCCAGTAACCACAGTTTTTCATCCTGGCATGATTCATTACATTAATGCCGTTAACCTTTCCGCTTAAAATCGATTGTTCTTCCTTTTGATGGAGAGGTTACCCTTAACTTAGTTTGGAATCTTGTTTACTTAGATTGTTTTGGTTCTGAGGTTTATGCTTATTAAATGTCATTGTAATCCAACCGGATTTCCTAAATTTTGATTTCGAGCACTGCTGACGAGTTGTAAATCATTGAAATGGCCGCACAGTGCATACACAATTGATATTGGTATATTGTAAAACATTAAAACATTAATTATCAGCTTACCCTAGGGTGTGGATATGTACCTTTCAATGAAGGCCTAAGGGAAATTTGTAGATGTTTGTAATTTACATGTTTTGTATGATGAACTAATAGATAATCATACCACAAGTCAAGTTAAACACAGACATTTTAAAATCATTTTGAAGCGTAAAACAGGCTGTTTACATTTCCGCCCGGAAGTTGTAATCCCTTAAAACATTGCCCTTTACCTAAAAAAACTAATACCGGATTGAAAAATGAGCAATGGGGCGGTTTTCTTTAAAGTCCAGGCTAACTGAATTAATTAATCCCGGTTTTCAGGCGGGGTTCGCATTCTGCGTTTTTAGTTTTATATATATACTATGTGTAATGTTCCGGTTTGTCCATGTTCTCGAAACTCCTGTTTCTCTTAACTTGCTCCCTACTGTCTGACTATTTGATTTTGTTTACCTTGCTCAGAAAATTTAATATTAAGTAGCACTAACTTTGTTTAAACGAGAGGCGGCTAAAGTCATTTGCGAGGATTAGACGTTTTTTCCTGAAGTAGTTAAGCTTACTGATTAGTAACAGATCGTAAAAACGTTTCTCATATTCTTTTCGACATAAAAACTGTATTTCAGGTTTTATATTAAATTCTGAGGTTGTTACATTAGATTTTTTTACTGAATTATGTACTATTTAATTACAAAGTTCCTTTGAAATGTATGTTGTCCCTTATTCACATTTTGCCTGATGTACTTTATAAGGGATTGTTTCTGGTGAATCTTTATACAGTTATTTCTTTTGTTACAGTAAGTTGCTAAATTGACCGGATATTTGTTCACCGCCACCCGTGAGAAGCACATTCTTTGAAATATCGTACTAATTGATAGATATATTGCATATCCCTCTTACAGAAATTATTGGTTATCAAGTTCCCCTTGCTCTTAGATTATAGATGGAAGAATTTTTGTTGTATCCCTCATTTCATGTGCAATATATATAATCACAAATTTGTCATTATATGCGTTTAACCAAAGAATAGCTTCTTTTCTTTTTAGCAAGGGATATTGATGCATACGTTATTCTTATATAACAGTTAATGTTATCTGGAAATGCATTTCGAACGTACATTACGTTTTTGTATTCCCACGAGAGACATATTATTTTGTCAGTCCAGTCACAAGTGGTTTCTGCATAAAAACAATTATTAACTTATATTGACTTTTTTACTCTAGATTTCGATATCGTTTTTCCAAATGGAACTGAGGAATCATATACTGAATTGGATGTATCACCTGGAACTCTGTCAATGCCATTTTTTATTTCTTTCCATTTAAAATCTGATAAATGGGCAGATGGGGATATTGTGAAACTGGTATCTTCCGCAGATGTTTTAGTACAAATAGATACAGTTTCACTCAATGTATTTGGGTAAGTACTTCTACAAATGATGTCAACGTAAGCCTAATTTTGAAAACATCGGAAATTGACAGCTTACATAGTAAAATTAGTAAATGACTCTTTGATTTACTGAGAACGCGGGCAGAGATTTTTGATAATTTATTTACGGCTTTATTGCCAAAAAAACATGGTGAACCTTGAAAAATAATTTTGCCAAAAATTTAGTTTTTTTTAAATAAAATAATCATTATTGATAAAATCGCAAAGCAGGCAAAATTATTTATATATTTCGATTTAAGGTTAAGAACAAATAGCGGTCAAATGAAGTAACTTTGCAAGAATTTAAAATTTTATAGACATGTTTTTATAGACAGGTTTTATCAATTCCTAACACCACAACCGGACTTCATAGTATCAATGGGGTTTGAAGTTTGATCTTGCCGTCGGAAACAGCGAGTACTTTTTCGAGGTCGGTAAATCAAAAGTGGTATCTCTTGTTCTATTTGTAAATGTCGGCGTAAAATGTATCGATGTCAAGAGTTACATCATTTGCGGACAATAACGAAATTATTACGAACAGTTTCAATAAACGTTGACAGAAGGAGAAGCAGATAATATGTGTACCATAAACGATGAAAATCATGTCTTTTGGCTGATTTGTATCACTCTTGTTTACATGTAAAGGATCTTGGATTTGTTTTAAGTACATTTGGATATACATATTTGTCCTTTTGAAAATTTTATTTCGAGCGTTTAGTCCACACATTTTAACTATAACGGTCTTTCAAATTATTTTTCTGTTTTGATGGTGTTGTGGACGAGAAAGAAGATGCGCTGGAATCTTATAGAAATTATGTAACCTGTGTGTTAATTCTTTTGTTTTTGTTTGCAATTTTTGTATGTGTTTTCCCGTGAATTTTATGTTTTGATCTATTTACCTGTCTTCTCTTGATCTGTGAACCTGTGTTAATACTAAAATATTGGCACCGAAATATATGTACATGCATACTATGGAAAACCCTGAAACGATCGACTGAGTGAGCGTATTGGGTGGGATTGTTTTATCTAAAGATAAGGTAAATGCACAGTTGACATGAACATGACTAACATCTTGTTCATTTTTAAATTCTTTCAATGTTTTATATATATACAATTGTATAAACAGGGGTAAAGCTGTAACAAATCAGTCGAAGGACCAGATTTCCGAAGATCTTTGAAAGACAAATCGTTTTCTAGCTGTTCAAATTTAATTTTTATTCAAACTGTTTTGTTTGTATACCACACTTTTTGAAATTCTCTAGATTTTGCAATTTTTCCTTGGTTTTTTCTTTTTTTTTACCTCATTTTGCTTTTGTATATTATATCATTGTTTTTCAAATGTTTGTATTCACACATCGTTGTTGTTGTAGTGAAATAAAAACATTTCCAGATGGTCTAACCTTGTCGGATAAATGGTATCACATCATAATACATTTAGACGCAAATAAAAGTGATTTATATGTTGATGGACGCAAGGTGTTAGAATTTAGTGATTATATTTCCAAGCCTGTTTTAGGACCAAGAGTGTTGATAGGAGGTGGGTAAATGCAATAGGTTTTATGATTATAAAACGTTTTTTACCCTCCTCATCGCAACGAATATTTTTTAATTTAAAACAAATGTCATACAATTTTCAAATAATAAATTGTTTGAATTTTATTATTCCTGCCATATATTATTAGGGTATTAGGAGGAAAGGAGGAATATTTTCCCATAAAGGTACTTTAATGTCTGATGTAGTGTAGTTCATGGTTAAAAAGCGTATAAAATTACTTTCAGAGAATAGGGGCTTATAATTTACCAACAGGTTGATACAATACATGTACTAGCATTATACATTTGAAATCACAACTTTTGACAGGTTCAGGTTTTAGTGGAACCTTATCACAACTAAATATTAAAGAAAGTGCTCAGCGATTCGAAAGCAGTGACATATATACTAAATGCACGAGTGATAATGCACCAACTGGAATACTTAACTGGAGTGATTTTGCATACAGTATTTTGGATAACGCATATTTAAATATTCCTTCCATATGTGACGGTTTGTATGTTAATCAAAAAACGTAATTCAATTTATTTTCTATTTATGGCATTTATGGTTATTGTTCATATTAGGCAAAATTATGCAAATAAAAAAGTGAGACAAAATGTACAAACTTAAAGACTACATTCAGAAGATTTTTTCAGAATCACATATTTAATTAGCATTTCTTTGAGTGCAATATTTTTTATTTCAAAAATGTGTGTCAATATTAAGATCGAGAATGCATGAAAAAATATAGTTTTTTAAAGCAAATAGTAATGCGAGTACAGTATTACACGCTCACATGCAGATCATACATTATTTCTAGCCTATTTAGTTTTATGCCTTTTTAGATGACGATGGCTGCAAAGAGAATCCGTGTGTAAATGGAACATGCATAGATACCTTGGGTGGTTATGAATGTGTTTGCACAGAGGGATTTACTGGTAGTGATTGTGAAATCAATATAGACGATTGTGTCGTGCATGCCTGTCAGAACAATGCAACATGCATAGACCAAGTAAATGTGTATTCGTGTGAATGCCAATCTGGATATACCGGAGAGCTATGTGAAACCGCAATGGGTAAGCACATTTTATTTTCGCTCCTTCAAACAAATACTTTCACATTTCCAATTGACACTATCGAATCCTCATTCTTCAATTTTATAATTATGTAATGAGATCATATATATGTGAATAAAGATGCATGATGTAAATATCAAAGATACCCACCATGTCTTCGCGGGTCTTCAACAAGATTAATACACAAATAACACTCCTTGTGCTAAGCTCAAAATCGTCCCAAACGATGTGCATTAAACGAAACACGTCAGATACTTTAACAGTCTAATTTTGACCCTTTGAAATTTAGACACGATGTGGTTGGTGAGAATAAGCATGTGACAGAGGTTAACCAGATGTGAACCTAAACGGAAATATGTTTGACCCTACGTGGAAAATAAATGAATAGAACATGAGTGTTTGGTCGAAATTTAATAAGACTGACACTTCAGTCTTTCCTTGATTTTGCACTTACAAAGCTTTTTTTCACAAACGATATGACTAAGCGCACGGTGTTGGGGCACTTAAAGTAACGTCATTTTTCCAATAATAAAGCGTTAAATGGCAACGTTTCAAATTTACATTAAGAATCATCTAATTTTTCATGGTTTTGGTGTGTGTTACGGGTTTTCCATTTATATAATATTTTTGTGCGTTTGTAGTTTTTTGCAGTACTTTTTATATTTCATTGATAAACGGAAACGTTCCATATATTTATATATATTTTACAAAATTTCAAAATTGTACATGTATTTCAAATTTAACCCTTTACTGTAAATTCTGAATTAAAAGGAATTCGAAGATACCAAAGGGGCAGACAGAAACCGCTAAGTCGGAAGACAGACAAGAAGTTTAATAATGGAAAACTTGCATACACGAGTCCGGTGTATTGTTGTTTGAATAAACTCTTCATAGTAATTATATACAAAATTTATATCATTGGTTTAAGAGACGTTATATGCGTTTTTTTTTGTTTTTTGGTTAAACATCGGAAATTGTCAAAAACGTCAGGTAGGACAAAATGCCTTGACACGGAAATTTTTGAATGATTTAAAACATAAGAATCATTTGATTATATTTTTCAGTTTATTTTTTCTTAGGAAAAAAGCATATTGAAAAACATTTCATTTGACATAAAATGTAAACTACTTTACGGTATTTACGTTTGATTATTGCACGATTTCCTGAATACAGCAAATTTGACATGTGAGACAAAATCACTAGACAAAGAATAAGGCGTTTTACTTTTGTACAAAAGAAAAAAATCACTATATTTTATCTTAACATAAAATTATAAGAAAAACGCATTTTTAATCTTCATTTCGTTTTTTCTTTATATTGATATAGATAGTTATACTAACTTACCAAAATTATGTCATGGCAAAACGGTATGAATATTTACATATTCATCTGATTTCTTGCGTTATTTTTATTTCTGCGGTGCACTCGACTTGTTACGATTAACAATGCAAATTAAGCGTTTACTGTTCAGTGTTCGATTCCTGCATATTTATATTCCTATATTTTTCATTAAATGATAAAAGAACTTATATTTCAAGTATTTTACATGAGTTTTTAGTATTGGGTTTTCTGTACAACATCAGAACACAAAAACACAGGGGAGCATGTAATACCCGCAATATCGAGCATATATATAGAAATTTGCTCCCGCAAAATACACCATCCAACACAGTACTGATAATTTTAAACAAGACCTCATTTGATAAATATGTTGATGTTGGAAAAACTTGAAATATTTAAGTTGATGGCGAGTGGTCCGCATGGGATAACTGGACGGAATGCTCTGTCAGTTGTGGAAACGGAACAAGAGAGCGTAGGCGATCATGCTCCGATCCTCTTCCAGATAATGGTGGTAGATATTGCATGGGGTCTGATACTGAGGTAGAAGAATGCAGTTTTGAAAACTGTAGAGGTACAGTATTTGATCTTTGATCATTTAAAAACCATTTCCTAAACTACAAATAATTTCACTTTACAAAAAGTTTTGTGGTTATATCCTGGGAGACAACATGAAATACCTTTCAGGCAAAAGTTTTTAAATTGGTAACACAAAAAGAAAATATTAACTGAAATATGTTCCCATATCAAGCTTAGTATCCGGAAAAGGTTTGTTTAATAATAAAATTGTTCAACAGTTGATACATGGTATTATATTCATTTTCAGTAGACGTGTATGATAAAAAGTTTCTCACTGTTAGCAATTAGTTACCGTAATCTGTGTCGAGATATATTAAAACGGTAATTTTTGTGCCCATTCGCACAAGAAACGGTTAAGTTTTAGTGGTTCGGAGTATGTTTGAGTAACCGAATTTCACTCTTCTTGAAGTGGTTTCTTCTTTTTACTTACACTTAAAGGTACATTCCCACTCATAGATTTTTCTTACGGATCCTTACGTATTCCACAAATTCGTAAAAGTACACGGATTTATACTCTACGTCAAGCTTTTCTGGAGTGCGATTTTTGGGCTTAATTAAATTATTTGTTCGTTTCCGCCTTTATATTTATTTTAAATCAAAAGAAAGAATTATCCCATATTTAACGATTCAGGACTTACACTGTGCAAAATAGTTTTACATACTATTATCTGGCCCTGAATTTCTTTACGGGGATTTTACATTGAAGGTTGGCCATCTTTGTTTTTGGCGGGAGCGCTGAAGTTTAACATAGATAAAGAAATTTAAAAATTGCGCTCATTTTTTATTCGGACCTCCGCTTGCGATACATAACAGAAGAATAACATTTAAAATTCCATTCAGGCGCGCCATTATGCAGTTTTACAGGTTATTTAATCCTAGTTAAATAACTTAATTATTGCACAGCGTTGACAATGTGTACTCCCGGTCTCGCGCTACCGCGTGCAAGGACCACCTCCGGTAAACAAATTGCTTTTATATAATGTAAAATCCCCGTACAGAATTAAAAACTCACCGCAGCCTAAAATACATCACGATTGCTAAAAGATAGTATTGCAAGTTATTTGCACTTTTTTCAATCTACAAAATAAACTCTATTTTATAAGAATAAAGTAGACATTTTTTCTTTCACAACCTTTTTACCCGTTCCAACAAACTCTGACATAGAGTTTAGGCGCTTATTAAAAGAGTTATTTAAGAGCGTTTTTAGAGTATTTACAAGTTCTTACGCTGCTTTTACAGCAAATGTTTACGATTTGTTCCGGGTGAACACTGATAAATACGAGCAATTTACAATATCTTAAGAGCTTTTTAGGGATTATTAGGAGTTTGTTACGAAAAGTTACGATTTAGATTACCTTTAACGTGCAAATCACGACCTGTTAACGTGTTGATAACGTGCTGTTTCGAATAGATAGAAGTTAATTACGATTATATATGTTTTTGACTTTATTATGTGTCTTCATTTTACAACTTTAATATATTGTATGCTAAATGTGTAATTTCTTTGATGTCTTGAAACTGTTTGTTTCCTCAATCAGAAATTACTTGTAAAGTAATAGTATTTATACTAAAAGCACTGGTAATGACTCTTTACAACCCGTAAAGCGATTGTAACCACACCCAAATCAAATCGGTATTATCACTTACGCACTCGTAATAATCGGTAAACAACTCGTAAGCTATCCCTAACATATCTTAAACTCACCGCAAAATAAATAAAACTTTTTCTGAGTGTTTTACGGATTTTTGCGGGTCGTTTACGTGGTCTTGTTTACGATACTTACGAATTTTTACGAGTTATTTACGAGTTGTTTACGGAAAATTAAATCCGTGTACAATCATGAGAACATGTCAAAAATTCTCCCCAACTTTCATACGACTTTGTGCGAGCTGTGACGAACTACTAACGTATACCGAGGTGAAAAGAAAAAAAAATCTCTGGTTTTTAATAGATAAACAAACTCGTAAATGTTTCAAGTTAAGAGTAAAAGTTTGCCCATTGTCATTAGCCCGGTGTAAAAACATTGTGCATAAATACATTAATGGTAAAAAAATTTTTAAACAACAAACAAACAGCTAGTAACGGATACCGAGGTGAAATGAAAAGAAAAAATATCTGTTTTAATAGATAAACAAACTCGCAAATGTCTCAAGTAAAGAGGTAAAGTTTGCCCATTGTCATTACATGTAGCCCAGTGTAAAAACATTATGCATAAATACATTAATGGTAAAATTGTAATTAAACTATAAACAAAAAATATTTCACCTATGTTTTGAATGTCAGTTATACCATTCATGACATAATCTCATTTTAGAATGTTCAGAACTAGTTGCTACGAATCATTCTACGATTTCCTGTACAAACACGACTGACATGATCTATTGTACGCACGTCTGTAACGATGGATATTGGTTTGACCAAGATATTAGACAAAATTATAAATGTGGAAACGAGACATATTATTTATGGGATTTTCAAACTGATGATAGTCCTGATGGTAGACTTCCATTCTGTTCAGGTATCTACAGTCGATCTTTATTTTAAATCTTATTTTATCTGATTTTATCCAGAATTTATATGAAATGAACAAGCAATAAAACTTTACTTCGTAAGCGACTCTATGCAAGCAGATGTGATAGTTAACTAAGTTTCATCAAGTAGTTCATGGCAAAAATGAAATGATTCACTTAAACAGATTTAAGGTATTGCATTATAATATACTAGTCAAAAAAGAAACGTTACGCCCCTATGTATTTTCAATAGACTTTCAACTTTCAATGACTGTAACTTTTTTAATAATGAAGATATCGGCTTGAAATTT
>JARWCS010373772.1:0-27583 GCA_034783895.1 Geukensia demissa
GTAAGTGTGGACACAGTAATGTGCTGTACACAGAAAAATGCACTTTCTTCAGCCACCATATGTTGAGAAATAGCACTTTTAGGCCAATTTGACTCCTTTTATATAAAAAAAAACACCAACCTCTTTCTTTATTTTATATTTATGTCTGCCACCTTGGTTTGCAAGTGGGGATGCCAAACAAAATTTTAAGAGAGGACCAGTAAGGACCATTCACCAAAATTTTGTTGAAATTGATCAAGCAGTTCAGATTATTTTATTTTAATTGTGGATGGACTGAAGGAAAAAATGGTCCATTGATGGACAACAAACTTAAAAGTTATGGCAAAAGTTCACATGAACTATATTTATCTCAAACTATGTAATTTTCAAAACCTTGGCAATTCTTCCATTTTCAAACTGTCTACCATATAAAAAGTACCACTTTCCCTTGCTAAATGTAGACTTTATTACCAAGATTGGTCCATATCAAGCTGAGCTATTCACAGCAGAGAAAACTACTTCAACCAAATGTTTTAATATTTGAAGCAACTATGACCTTGACTTTTGACTTTGTTTCCCCAAATCTTTCCCTCCCCAATGTCTACCATAAAACGTAAATTAGGATATCTGATATTTTGTATTGGTCTTAAAAGAAATCAAACTAATTATAGTAATGCATCCTACATGCCTTGGATTTGTTAGTCTGGAAGACTTAAGACTGTAAAAAATATGAAAATCTTACCAACTTTAACAATACATGATATAGTTGTCTTATTTACTGTGTATTTCCCTGAAGATTGCAGTTGATTCATCTGACATTCCACTTTACCTTCTGAATAAAAGAAAAATATGTCAACTTTGAATTTCCCAACAAAGTGAGAGATACCTTAAGATAATATTGTTTGTTTCATTGGGGTTTAACTCCACTTTCAACAATATTTCACATCACAGAGGACAGTTTTACTGGTAGAGGAAGCCGGAGTACCCAGAGAGAAGCCTTATCACATGCAATGCTAGTTAAACTCAACCCGTTTTTGTATGGTACAAAGTCAGACAAGAACGCATGCCCTATGGGTGATAGGTTAGAATCAACTACCTAGACCACTTGGCTACCCAGGCCCCCCATAAGAAAATAATAAAAACACATAGTTAATAACTGTAATAAAACATGAAATGAAATAATCTGTCATCTAATCCATAAACAGTTTTTGGTTTGCTGGATCAACAACAGTATAAAGTCTTATACCTTGTGATAATAAAAAAGTTTTCTCAGTTTAGGCATTTGGAACAACAGAAGCTGCCAGTGTTGATTTTTTTAACCATTTTTTATGTAAACTACAATCTTTGAAAACTTGAACAAGTAGCTTTGCAAGCATCAGAAATCCATACAACCTATGCATTTTCAAAATTCACTATACAAGATATGCTATCCATAATGTAACTGTATAACTACAAACCTTTAAAATGGATATAATTAACATCCGCATACACTTGCCATTCAATCATAGCATTACGGGGAAGTCTTGGAACAACTACAAATTCCAGAAGTGTTGAAGGAAAGTTACTTAACTTGTTCTCATCCTAAAACAAAGAACATGTTTTAACTACATTTTTCAAGTTTTCTCTTTTGTAAGCCAGAAAAGTTCCTGAACTTTGGTTCTTCCACTTAACTATCCTAAAAAGCTATAACCTATGAGCTTTTTTTAATCTGAAAAAAGGGTTGTGTATAAATTTTTATCACATATTTAGTAGTAATAAGTTCTTTTCTGAATGTCTAATATAGAACAAAATTTAATAGTACAGTCTTCTGGGAAAGGACTTTCAAAATAAGGTAATTAATTACAGCGATTTTCATAAAAACCCATTCATAACAGCAATTTTGAAATGTATGCCTTGGATGCAATCTGCAATGCATGATTTGATTGATGCATATTTGTTAATGCTGATTCTCCTTACACCAGTTTCTGTATTATATATGGTCTGATTTAGATCAGTTTCACTAAATAAAAATCACTGTTTGAATGTGAAGAATTTTTTTTAACTTAGATCGTGCCAAATCAATATGTTGTTTTTTTGGATTCACTGCATGTACTTTGGCATCTGCACAAAAAAGTATATTTTCTTGTACCCTGTTTGTTAAAATTTCGGCCACTTCCAAAAAAGCATATAATGTACAATTTTTTTTTTAATTTTGCTTGCTCACTACTATTTATAATAAAGTTTTTTTGATACACTGATAGATGAAGGAACAGCCATGTAGACTTGAGATTTGGTTTTTGTGGACTGATGAAGGCCTCTGGCCGAAACGTTTCCGTATATTGGTCAATGTATGGACAATTATTAAAGAGTTTTCCCTACTGGAATAGTTTGTTTTAACAAGAATAAAGTTTTTTTGACCAAATAGGAATTAATTTGGTGTGGCCTTACATGTAAACTTTGTGTGTAATTCCACTCCTCCTTAGCTGTTTGTATATAATCCTTCTTTGTGACATAACAGATTGCTAAGGAAATATGCTGTATACATGTACTTCCTGGCATAGCCTGTAAAACTCTGTCAACATGACGTAATGAAAGTCTAGCTTCAGCTTTAATTCCTCCAGAGATTATCTGTAGAGTACTAGGTACCATTGCTATCTGACCTGCCACATATATTCTATCTTTTATCTGAAAATAATATGAATATTTAACTTAAATTTTTTTACTATTATCACAGCATATTTGTGGAAAATCTTGAAAATACAAATAGCACAATTGAGGGGCTTCACAAGCAAAGCATGATACAACTGCAGCATGTTAATGTGTAAGGTGAACAAATGAACCTTTGGGAAGTGTGGACAGAGTAGTATGACAAGATCAGTGATTCTGAACCCCATTGACTTAAAAACTGGTGTTACTTTTGTTGTATAGTTCATAAGGAATTATTTGGAAAACCCTCATCAAAATTAGATAAAAATTTTAAAAATCCCTTATCATGCAAAACTAAAGCTTTGCCAAATTTGACCTCTGTTATCTTGAAAATGATTAAAGATAGAGAATATTCATCAACATACTCCTAAAAGCTCTCATCAAATGAAAATAATCCCATCAAAATCAATTGAAAAGTAAATGTCTCCATATTAAAAGAAATTGAATCACCTGCCCATTTTGACCCCTTTAAGAGCGAAAAACAGTAAGAGAATCATAAAATCTGTTAAATACTACTGAAAGCTCTCACCAAGAGGAATCAAAACCCCCATCAAAATCAGATGAAAAATTTCCTGCAAATTATATTTGTTTTAACCCTTTGACACCTTTATACAAATATGGTAAATGCTTCAAAAATGCTTGAGCTCTTGTTGCATTTTAAATAAGGAATCATTTGGGGGAAAAAAACCTCATCAAAATCAGATAAAAAAAATTCCATACTATACAAAATAAATCCCCCCAAACTTTGACCCCTTATAGATGGAAAATGGTCATAAATAGAGATAATCCCTTGGCTTACTACTGAAAGCTCTCAAATGCAAAAACTCCCATCAAAATTGGATGAAAAAAAATTATCATCTCCTGCGAGATTGATTTTTTCTACCCTTTAACTCTGTTTATACAAAAAATGGTAAATTCTACAAAAAATGGTTGTAGAAAACCTTGATACATATTTCATAAGGAATCATTTGAAAAAAAGGGAGGAGAAATAAAAATTTCAAAAATTTTGGTCATGGACATTTATGGACCCCCGTATATCTCAAAAACGATAAGAGATAGGTCATGACACTTGTGGCTTGTTATGTTGGCTTGGTCATCAAAAATCAATGCCAACATTACCAAACTTTTTCTAATACCAAAAAACAATGTCACAAAATATTAAAAGAATCATGCAGCTAACTAAAACAAAGTTATCATGCGAAAAACCAACCTGTCTACAGACGCCAATGTCAACATCTCCAACAGTGCCAAACCATAATGTGACTGAAATTTTTGCGGTCGTATAAAAATTAAGAATTTATTATTATTATTACATTTATTTATTATAATCATTATTGTTATTAATAAAATACTTACTACTTCACAGCATAAATTCATGGGAATTTAAACATCAATTGAACCAGAATTTTACAAGAGGCATACTATGAGGTGAGGTTTTAAGGTAATTACCGGGGTAGGTGCAGTATTTGGCAATCAAGTCTTCTCATGACCAATGGGATCTAAAAATACAAGTAAGAATGTTAATCTTACCATTACTGACTGACTGTAAGGTCCAATGTTGGCAGGGGCCCAATGGGAGATACTCTGTACATGCATGGTATGTCTATCTTGATCAGTGTTACCATAGCAATCAAGTTGTAAGGCAATTCTGTCAGGCAGTGGAACTTGAACACACACCCTAAAAATCAGTTAAAATGAATCATTTATTTAATTTTAAATATTCAATTATATTTTGAAGTGTTTTATCAAACAAATCCTCAACTTTATACAAGGCATAAAATCATGCCAACTGATTGCACCAAAAAGTAAATAATGAAACACCCTGCAACAAAAATACTGAGGGAAAACATGTCTATCAATATTATTATCAATATAAGATGAGTATAGAATAAAGTCTGGACATGATAATAAATTGTAGTGGAAGAAATGGGAAGACAAGATGTCTGAGTCAGCTATTAAGACACCTATACATGTTGTGTATTATTTTAACTAGATTTTCATCCACTTCTTGAAATAAATGTGGGGCGGGTGGTAGTATTTTATTTTTATCACACAGATATTTCCTACAAACAAACTTCTAAGATAATTTAATGTTGATAATTTGTGCTTCACTTTACAAGATATTCAGTAAAATCTATTAAACCTAGACCGGACCAGAATTGGACACAGAAATTCTTGGAATTGTGACTATTAACAAACCCTCGCCCAAATTTTTATATTTTTTTTTCAAATTTTTCAAGGGCGGGTGGGGAAAAAAATCTAGAAATTATTTTTACTTGGACTAACAGCTGGATAAATTGAAAATAACTCCTATCAATGATTTTTCAAAACTTTCAAATTCAGTTTTGGCTGTATATACCTTGATGGAGGATTTAATCCAAAATAAGTTTTATAAACAGAATTTATGGCTACAAAGTCTTTCAGATCTCTAACATATAAATGTATCATACACAGACAGTCAAGGCTCCAACCTCCATTCGACTCTAAGCAATCTGAAAATAAAAGATACTCTTCATTAGGAATGCTGTATCATAATGAAACATTTCATTTATCTTAAGTTACAAAGAAAAATATGCAAGAGCCTTTTTGGTCTTTTCGGTTATGTTATGACCTAACTTATGTCATTAATTTGCCCCATGGGTTAGTCAAACCAAACATATAAAAAATTGGTAATTTACTCTCCTCCTTTAATTAGATGAGTCTAGGAAATGTGACATTGGTCATTTATTGTTAATTGTTCACCATTTTTTCAATAGATTAGGTCAATTGTCATGTTTTATGAATAATTTCGCATTTTGTATTTTGGGGTCCTTTTACAGCTTCCATTATGGTATGGATTGCGGTTCATTATTGAAGGCCATAATGAAACCTGTAGAAATTCAAATTCAACTGTCATTTGGTTAATGGCTTTCTCATGGACAATCATGCCACATCTCCTATTTTTGTATTTCCTCCTGCAGACTGTAACCTTGAGAGATAACATATTAAAAAGCCTGCCCACAAAGTCAGTTTTTTACAAAGCAGGGTTCAAATCAATGTTTTCTGAAAATGCTTGAAAACATTTTTGAAACAGTTCTACATATTATTCACAAACAAAAACTTTGCAGAACTCCAGTCTTTTGCTCGTTTTTCATTAAAAAATACCAATTCTTGCAATTCAGTCTTTTCGTATCTCTGGATTTGTAAGAGTTGTCTCACATATGGGACAGTATATTAATAAAGCTATAATGGGGAAATTTAGGTTTTAATTTTTTAAAATTTTATTTCAGCTGCAAACTTAAGCAAAAATCAATCTTTCTGTTTATTTTATCAATGGGCCTAAGACTGATTTTTTTTCTCTTGGTAAATATTATAAATTTTGTGAAAAACAGAAATATTTAAGGTTTTCTCATGTTTCAACTATATTGAGACATTGTCCTGTATGGGAAATAAATCTTACAAAAACATATAAATTAAGGATGCATTCTGCATTACCAAAATCAAGAATTATGGCACGAGAAAAATAAATACATTTACCAGCTTCCTATGTTCTTACACATTATTTTTTTTAATATTTTCAAAGAATCAAAATTGCATCTTTAAGGATATTGTATAATTTTTAAATTAGCTCAATTTCTTCAGAACAGATTCTTTATCAGGTAAGATGATAAAATGTTCTACAACTTTTTACTTTTGAGACTTTTGTAGGAAAGGGACAGTGTAACCCTACAGAGTGGACGACCTGTATCCAGAAGATTATGAGAATGGAAAGTCATTATTTTGTTAACTGTTAGGTGGAAAACTAGTGTTAAATACAGACAATGTACTTTAATTATTAAACTTAAATTGCTTTTAGATAATATTTGATATTTCGATAAATGCTTATGTCTAAAATGTTGAATGTTAATGTATATCTATTGTTTTATACATGTCAATTCTGATAACTCATGTTATGCTGGTATTCATACCTAGTGAGCCTCATCAAAATATAAGGATTTTCCTAATGAAATCGGCCTTGAATTTTTAGTCTGGACCCTGAATATCAGTATGCTGAGCAATGAAATAAGCTTTCAGTAAAATATTGAAATCTAGTCACTGAGGCTCACAAGGAGGCAATTTGTGTTGCAAAGTCATGAGTGAAGCACGAGTGAAGCATTAGTGAAGAAACTGCACCTGCATCAATGATTGTCAGCATCCAACAACCTAACCTTCTAAGACCTTTGCGTCACTTTGAGATGATTTTGACACATTTGTTTCCAAAAATGGCTATAAATTGACACTTTGGAATGCTTCAACATTCCAGCCTATTGCATCAGCCATTTTCAGAAGAGTATAAAAGGCAGGCCCAATTTGCTGCTCTGAGAGACTGGTTTTGGAGACTGACAATCAAGGTAAGCAATGTAACACTTATTGAGCAACCTAGGGAGGGGCACTAATTGATAGTGTAGGTGACCTAGGTCAGTAAGAAGTATTGCTGCAGTTTCTAAATTAATTTTTAATTTGCTTTACTAATTTGTTAATGTAATGTATTACCATTTGAATTTCATGATTTATTTTTTTAAATAAAATATTTTTTATTGAAATTTATTGTGTTGAGGTTTCACTTAGTGTCCAGATCACGTTTGGCCGTAGGGTGACAACAGCAAATGTAAAACATTTTCGTTTAGTTGCTGGTTGAATGTTGCCAACACTGTGATATGTGATCTTTATTTATTTTTTTACCTTTCAGTTTTTCCATTGCCTCTTTTGTCAGTTCTTCTATTGTACTTCCACTATCTACCTCCACTTTTATATCTGTTACCCAGATTTCTGTTTCTGTCTTCTTCACTTTCATCTTTACAGATTCTGTAAAAAGAAACATAAGGAAATGATGGTGTACATGTTAAGAAGCCTTTCATTTGTTGGCTTCCAGTCTGTAAAGGAAGGTGCTCTTGATTAGTAACCTCTTAATGGTTTGGTTCTATAAATTGAAACATAAAATAAGATGCACTTGGCACATAACCCATTTAATGTGGCTTCTGCAAATTGAAACATAAAGAAAGGAAGGTCATCTTGGCTAATAACCTCTAAATGTGGCTTGTGTAAATAGAAACATAAAGAAGGAAAGAAGGAACGTGCACTTGACTAGAAACCTACAAAGGGTTGGTTTCTTTAAATTGAATCTTAAAGAAGGGAAGGTGCTCTTGAGGAGTTACCTCAAAAAGGTTGGTTTCTATAAATAGAAACATAAAGAAAGGAAGGCACGATTGGCTAGTAATCTCAAAAGGTTTGGTTTCTTAAAATTGAATCATAAAGAAAGGAAGGTGCACTTGACTAGTAACCTCCAAAGGGATGGTTTCTTTAAATAGAAACTACAAGAAATATGGTGCACTTGATGGATAACATCTCACAGGTTGACTTCTGTTTATAGAAACATATAGAATCAATTCTGAATCTGCCCTAATGGAACTGTAAGTTTAAAAGGATCGTTTCTAACTTCACAAGTCTTATATCTGATGGTGGATGAAATATGGTGTCAATAACAACATATTTTGGTTAGATATTGCATCTTATACTATCAGAAGTCCCTTTTCTATTAAACCAAACTCTGTTGTTATTGCAACTTAAATCTACCAGAAGTAAAATTTGGTGAATATTTTAAGCAGCATGTAATAACAATATAAATGTGGTTGCATAACTGATTCAGCCTTCAATCATGCCTTCTTCCAGAATATAAAGTGGTCAACCTTTTTTGATGGATAAAATTTCAAACAACAGGCCCCTGATAATGACCAACATGGATGTTTCATATAATTTCTTAGTTTCACATATGTTCTTGCAATAACACTAAAAAGTGAACATGTACACAAATATGAGAAAAAAACATCAATGATTCAAGTTAACCTTTAAATTAAAAAAATACCTGTTCTATTTTTACTAGCTAAAAATCGATGAGAAATGGTCATCAAGGCTTATTATTCCAGCTGTACAATGTCTGGATATTCTACAAACAAAATCCTTAATTCATGCCGATGTTATTAACATGATTCCTGAATTAAATAAACCTTTACCTGAACATTTACAAACATGCTGAGAATAATCTTGATCCTTATCTGCATCTTCAAGGGAGGTAATTTCCTCATCTGTAAATATTTCTTTATGTATATCACAACTTCTTTTCATCTGACACTGTTTAAGTCTACATGGTAAACTCTGACTAGTGTCCTGAAAGAAATAAGTACTGTCATAAACAAAACAATCATAAAAACATAACAGTATGTTTTAAAAAGAATGTTTATAATGTTTTTATAATACACATTAAAATGAGCAATGCTGAAGGTTTTCTAGTTGCAACAGTAGAGCATGGTATGTCTTTATCTGACTGTGATACCTACTTTAATAGTTATACTACATTAAGACTTACACACTGTCATCTAAATTAAATGAGACCATCAAAATGGGCTAGTTCACAGTGATCGAGGCCAGTATATCATCCTTATTGTACAGTGTATAAATGACTTAAACTTTATTTGTTCATAACTGAAGTTATACAATTGTATGGTTATTACAGTCTTTATTAGGAGCACTAGTAAAAATTTCAGTTAGCTCAGTTGACATAGCAATGGATTGCAATATGAAAGTAACACCAGGTTTTGATATAGGAAATTTTATTTGTATATTGAAAAAATGTGCAAGCAAGTTGCAATCATAGTTATTAACAATGTATTTAATTCTCTATGGGGATTTTAAATTGTAAAATGAGCCATTTGTTTACTGGAAGTGGTTCTTTGCATGCGCTAGTGTGAGACTGGGAGTACACATTGTCAACGCTGCATAATAATTACGTAATTAAACTAGGATTGAAATGCTTTGGGGCGGACCTCATTAAATCTCCGTAGAGAAATTCAAGAGCTGATAAAAGTACATGTATGTAAAACGCTACTGCTAAGTGTAAAACAAGATCTGTTAGCCATGGGGTATTTCTTCATTTAATATAAAAAGGCAGAAACGCACATATAATTGTGTCACACTTCATAAAAGCTTGACATAGAGTATAGTTTCCATTTTGCCAAATTTTTTATATAATTGTTGTTTGACATACATGTTGCTATGTCCCTGCTTACTACCAACATTGACATTATACTAGATAATTGTTTTCCATTTTTGTTTCATTTTCATAGTTAACATATCTTTGACAAATATAACTGACAAGTTAGTGAATCTAAGAATTTGATACCATCTGTTTTTGGATGTTTTATCAAATATTCTGGCTTTAGTTTTATCAAGGTCTTTAATACTAAAGGTGGGTTTACACGATCAAACTTTTTCATCAAACTTTCCTCAAAATTTACCTGTGCACCTGTTTCCAACTCAAGTTTGATCGTGTAAACACCACATCAATCATTTTTGACAACACTTCCAACTCTCAACCAATATTTGATGGAGTTGTCAAACATGTTGGATGAGGTGTTTACACTGTCAAACTCCAGTTGAAAACAGGTGCACATCAAAAGTCTGAAGGAACATGAGCAAGTTTGATGAAAAGAGTTTGATCGTGTAAACGCACCTTTACAATTATAATTGTTTATTGATTGAATTTTCTTGTACTGTGATATCATATTAATCAATGTACAACATTTATTAAAACGGATAAAAAAAATATAACATAAACATGTACCTACAACATGTTTATCCTCTAGGTGAGCTGTTTTTAGATTAAGATATCCAACAGGAGCAAAAGCATCATCTGAATGTAAAACCTCTTCTGTACTGTCACTAAATAAACAATACATTTCACTGATTAATGTTCTAATATTTATTGATTATTACATGTCACTCTTCATATCCACCCAGGTATCATCCTGAGACTCCCATATCGGAGCCGAGGGACGATGATATTAGGGTGGATATGGAAAGTTACATGCAAAGATCTTTTTATCACATATTTTTTTCGTAATTGTTTTAACTATGAAGTAAAACATTTATAACCATTTGATTATACATTCCTTTAAGAAATAAATACATTTTATTACCAGAAACTGATCATAACAATAGCTTGGTAGTACAGCCAAAAACTACAATAAATGTGCCGTCAGAGTGCCTACAACGTAAAATCCATATCAGCCCTCATATCAGCCCAGAAGGCATAATATTCAAAACGAAATTTGTTCCATATTAGACAAGCAGAAAAGAGCTTATCTCTATTTATTATGTAATAATCATGGATATCAATTTCTCTTGAAAATGAAAAAATATAGGGCAAATGTCGCGAGACTGCACTCCAACCACAGGAAAGACAGAGGTAATTTACAAATCTAGAGGTATTAACAAGGCCTTCAAAAAGGGTGGAATACCACTCTTGTTCCATTTCAAGCATTGTTTTCACCTGATCTCATTTCTGGAACATGTTTTTTTCATCAATGTTTCATAGAAATTGTCTCCCTTCATGGCAAGTAACATCTTGGTGATGTAATGAAGAGGAAGTGTGAGAAACAGATTTTTCCTTTTAAATTTTTGTGAAATACTTGATATCCACAATATCCATCTCTGTACTCCTTTATATACATGTACAGTTACTCTCAAGTAACTCCCAAAAGCTCAAATTATTTGTTTACTACACCAAAATTTCAAAATTTTATCCTTTCTTGCTTTTGAGTGCTGTGGTAGTTTAATACAGAACAGGATAAGAACATGTGAAATTGAAGACCAAGATGCGAAACATTTCTGTGAAAAGGGATATTCTGTGGAGGATTTCAAGGTGGTGGCAATTGAGAAACTATATGGTGACAAAATTTATAGAGAAGTGAAAGAGTCTTTTTGGATTAAAACACTAAAAACTTTTGAATTCCATGGATTAAACACCAAAATCTACAGACACCGAACTTAGCAATCGTAATTCTACAAACTTTCTGCGAAAATAACGTCACTATAGCAATAATTCCTTTGAAGGTCATACCATTGTTGTTGTTTCCATATTGTATTAAACTTCCGCAGAGGAAGGCTGAGAGGCAGTAACATTCAGAAAATGACTTAGAGTTTTAATTTTTAAATTATTTAGATACTTTAAATATATAAATGTAATTATAAGAACAGAATGCATAATTTTGCAGTTTGGAGATTCATAGGGTTATAAAAAGGTTGACCAAATGCACATTTTAGGTATTAAACACTACACGCTTCATACAAAATGTGCTACAGTAAACACTTTTGTATACCAATGAAACTACAAAAATATACATTCAATACTTAATGAAAATTCATGAAAAAAGTTTCAGAAAAGCCTTTATGAATGGACCAATTGAGAAATCTTTCCTCTGTCCTCAAGGACTGCCTTGAACAATCTTAGTATGTCCTGACCAACAAGAATAAATAATGACCCCTAATTCTGCTTTAAAAAATTACTTTATTTTATACTGAGTCACAACAATGAATTTTGATAACTATGATGGGAAAATTATTGATTGACAGACATAAAATGATTCAAATGCCATAAAACAAAAAGTAGCTGCGTGGCTGACCTTAACAGAAAAACTCATTTTTATTAAGCTTTGGACCAAATACCAAACTATTCCTTCATATAAAAGTGAAAAAAACTTTCACATAAAAAAAGTCTGTTGACTTTCAGATGAATGGGCTACCAGACTGAAAATGAAACTGAACAAACCCTGTCTGTGTCCCTAATAAAGAGAATATGACATGCTGATTGATATTGAAAGAAAATTTGAAGTAGCAAATATGCATATAAGAATTTCATACTTTCCAATTCATAAACCCAATTTATAAATTCATTAATTCATAAATCTGAATGTATAGAGAACTTACATGACTATTCTCTTGTTAAACAAAGGACAATCAGTTGTAAATGTTTCATACTCTCCTCCTTCACCACATACATTTAACTGGAAATCTTTGTTCTGAAAAATAAATTACAATCATTTGTCCTGTATTCATAACAAAACCTCATGTTCCCCTCCTTCATAACACTCCTTCATAACTATACTGGTAAAAATTTGTATCACGCTATCTGTCCAATGGCAACAACATCAAAATTCAATTATAATTGGATGTAAATATAATAAAAACTGTGATCATGGGAGAATGGAGTATATGTTAAAATTCGTCTTAAGTTTATATTAACTGCCATAGCAATATCAAATTCCTATCTTTCATTGGCTAAAAATGAATACTCAACATCACCTAAGATTTTTTAAAGACTGGTATCAATCTGATAAAATAGAATCAAATTATTCCACAATATTATTGCAGCTCACCATTGTAAGGAGTTGTGGGTATAAATCTTTCAATGTTCTTCCTAAATGTTTCTTAGGACTTAGACCTAGAATAACAATTACTTCATATATCACAAAGATTCATTTTTATACACAATATTAAGACATGGCTTAAGTTTCATAAAACATCTTAAAATGAGATTAACCTGAAATCCTTGAGTTTTTCCTCAAATATTGAAAATGCTGTAATTTGATTAGAAAATTTTCCAGTTGAGGAGAAAATCATCAAAATGAGATATTTTATGAAATAAAATCTGGATTAAGTATGAAGAATATTTCTAGGCAATTATAAAGTAAATATGAAATAAAATTAATAACTAGTGTTTTCCTTTGTAAATTATGTTTAAAATTACGTGCACATTTTTACACATAAATGGCATATTACAAAACTAATTAACTGTTGCTATTATAGAAATTGAAGGTAAAAATAAGGAGACTAACCTAAAACAAAGCTATGTTTAACCAAAAACAAAGAGGTTCTTATACATTTCAAAAATAGCTATTTATGAAAGTATCCAAATCATAATAAAATGGAAGTCGGAAATTTTAACTTTTTGAACAAATTTCAACAAATCATGATTTCCAGGGGTCATTTCATAATACATAATATCTGTTGAAAGATACAAGCTCTGAAACCTTTCTTTATCTTAAAACAATTAACTATATATGAACAGTATTACAAAAGTTTGGCAATGTTCAGAGCCTTTTTGATAATAACTTAAAGATGTAGTTTTGAGATTAGTTCCCCAATTACCATGTAACACACATGCCGTTATAGGTAACATACCCATTGATGCTACTTTGATTAAAACTGCTGACAATTCTGAATCAATCATCTCTTTCAGCAACTCTGATTGATCCCTTCTCCACAAGTATGAAAGAGAGGTCAGACCTAGCCGCTGACATCTAAATATAGATTATAAAAAAAATATATATATAATGCTAACCAAAATTTCAAAACCACCTCTGCATTATTTGATATTCCATGAGGAAAATCAGAAAAAAGTTCATAATTATTAATTAATAATGGATTACTATGCTGTAAATTTAGAAATTAAAACAGAAACATATTATTCTGAATTTAATCAATAAAAATGTAAAATATATAACTGTGATTACTTTACATGTTACAATAATATAAAACACACAAAGTTCACATTACCAGTTACTGTTATTCTTTCCCCATTCAAAATTTTACCATCATACCAAAAATTCATGCATTGATTACAGAATTTACATTTTTTTGTAATGGTCTTTAAGAATAATCTTTAATATTATCTTACACATTTTCTACTCTGACCCTTTGATAATCAGATAGAATAGCACCAACAGAAACTGCTTCAATCTGCAACTCATCCTGAAAACAAACAAACAAAAAATTAATACAGATGGTAAAAAAAACAATTTATCATATAGAGAATCTTACATTGTTAGCCATAAATAATCATATTTTTTAAATGGAGATAGTTAAACATTCAAATTTCAGGCCATGGCGAAAAATTTGAATGTTTTACTATCGATTTCTTAGAAAATATGATTATCAATATTTTAACAATGTAAGATTTTGTTTCTCTAATTCTGAAATGGAGTGCTTTTGCCATTTTAAGACAAAATATTGTTTGAAAACCTCAGCGAAAAGTGAGGTCATCAATCAAAGTCTACTAAACTGCATGTTGCATTGTAATAATTGCACATGGATTAATAATCACTTTTTAAAAACATGGTTGAGCCTCATTAAACATCATAACAAATAGAGAAATAAAAGAATCTTACATAGTAAGCCATTGATCCTTTACTACAGAAGAGAAAGTTTTACCTTTAATCAGGAAATATAACTGTAAAGGCTGTAGAAATATAGAATCTTACATTGTAAGTCATTGATCCTTTACTACAGAAGAGAAAGTTTTACCTTTAATCAGGAAATATAACTGTAAAGGCTGTAGAAAATACAATTATCATTGGCTTACAATATAAGATTTTGTTTCTCTAACTCTCCAACAGAGTGATTTTGCTGCTGTAAGTTGAATATTTGCCTCAAATCAACTTTCCAAATCAAATTCTCAACAGTTAACACATTTTACTTACACAAATAGCAATATTGTCAGATAAATATAGGTTTCACAATAAATTAGGTGGTTTACAATTTTTTATCAACATGATCAAACTGATTTAGTTATTTTTCAAATTTAAGAAACATGCATGCCTTCAGCAAGTTTCTTAAATTTGAAAAACAACTAACAACAAAAAGTGATATCAACAGTTGACCTAGATTTACAGTATATACATGTATTAATATTGCACATGTCTATTTTAACACTACAAGAGCTTAATATCTATAAAATAAAAGTAAACCAAGTTAGTTCACTTTTAAATAAATATAACTACTTTAATTTTCTTAAGGAGTATAAATAAATCTTCCACTTCATCGCCTGTTGTAGGGCTATAATCCTTCTCTATAGATGATGATGTGCCCTGGATTGTGTGACGATACAATGGTAATCCTATTGCCTCTGCATACAAATCTATTGCATGGTGCCCTACTGTTTGGTACATGTAGCTATCTAATTCATCTGAAATGGAGAAAAAAAAATTGATTTGTAAAAAATGTACTTATTCACTAATTATAGTTTTTCAGGTTTCAGATATTTGTACATAAAATCTTTCAACTGATGATTCATTGAGATATCTTAAAATTTCGAACTGTATTCTTAATACAAATATTGATTTTGATTTGTTATATTATCACAGACAGTGCTTAAAATTCTCAATTAAATGGTCAGAACTCCAACCACATATTTGCCTATCCCTAATAAAAAAATATGTAACATATTGTTAATATTCAGGGGTCATCACCATAAATTGGGGTTAAACCCTCGTATTATAAAGTTATCTAAACTAAAGGCTCAGAAGGCTGAGTCTGTATCACTCACCTGACATTTGGCCCATAAAAATATGAAATGACCAATAGTAGTCATGATTGTTGTTCACAATCCATTTGGCTGAGCAGTGTCAGAAAAGAAGATTTTTTAATGTATCAGCCGATCAGAAACATTGTCTATGGTGGATGTGTTTTTTGTCCTATCGGGATGAAATGAGGAAACTTTATAAAGAATCTACCACTGATGCTCCACATCAAATATGAATCTATTTGGCTGAGCAGGTTCAGAAAAGAGGATTTTTAATGTATCAGCTGATCAGAAACAAAAATCATCCATGACAGTCATGTTTTTTGTTCGTTCAGGATTAAATAAATAAACTTCATAAAGGACCGTACAAAGATACAAATATTAACCCATTTGGCTAAGCAGTTTCCATGGAGATTTTTTTAAATATCAGCAAATCAGAAACAACAATTGTCCATGATGGCAATGTTTTTTGTCTAATTGGGACAAACTCAGGAAACTTTTAAAAGGACCTTCCATAGATGCTCCACGTCAAATATTAATCCATTTGGCCAAGGGGTTTAAGAGGAGAAGATTTTTTAATTATTAGTCAATAAGAAACAAGAATCATCCATGGCAGCCATGCTTTTTGTCCATTCAGGATGTAAAGGACATTTCACAAATGCTTCCTGCAAAGTTTAGTTCCATTTGGCATAGCGGTTTCGGAGGAGAAGATGAAAATGTAAAAGTTTACGGAAGGACAACCAATGAATGGACAACTGCTGGTGAATGATGACAAAAGCTGAAAACAGCTCACATACCCACCCTTATCCAATTATTCTTATTCCTAATGATGACAGATGAGCTCTATGCCATGTAAGGGTTATCATCTCAAGTCTCAATTTTTACTAAAAAACAGTTTACATCCCCACTCCTCAAACATACTGTTTATTTTCTTATTCCTTGTGAGATGATATTTTGAAACAAAAGGGTCAATTCCCACCAAAATATTAAATAATTAACACAATAAGTAAGACAACAAGATGGTCCCTAAATTAATATACTACAATTTTGTGGTAAGCAGGGCAATGGCTGTGTCATGTATAATCTAAAAACCTTTGTAATATTGTTAACACTTATAGTACTAAATTTAATATTGTGCTTGATTAGTTTTGAACTTGTTAGTTAAGGGCCTTTTATACTGAACAAATGTATACCTTTGTCTTTTGGTCGAAGATTTGCCAAAGCAACTATCTCATGCCCTTCACTTATACACTGCATCATATTGAAACAGCTGTCTTTACCTCCACTGATTAAGGCTACTGTCTTCATGGTTTAAAAAACTTACTGCAGAAAAAAATAACAATTTCATGAATTTCAGGGAATTAAAATGAAAGAAGAGAAAATTTTTAATTTATCTTTGGTCTGGAATATTGATCATTTGAAGTAGAATTTTTTGTATCATTAAATGTGCTTTGTTTTTTCTCTAGAATGTTTCACAGTAAGCATTGGTGGTCAGTAAAAATCATTCATAAGGCAAGAAATAATAGCATGCTGTCATAAATTCTTCTGAATATTTCATTTAGTTAAATATGAT
The DNA here is from genome assembly GCA_034783895.1 of Geukensia demissa. Classification (NCBI taxonomy): domain Eukaryota; kingdom Metazoa; phylum Mollusca; class Bivalvia; order Mytilida; family Mytilidae; genus Geukensia; species Geukensia demissa. The sequence goes on from JARWCS010373772.1 coordinate 17,391, forward strand.
TATAAAATTAAACAATAAAATATTCCTACAAAAAGGTATTACCATTGTATTTCAGATTTGTATAGTAGTACACTCGGAAGCTATTGAATTTCAGTACTTAATATGTTTTACAATATATTTTCCTCTAATGTCACTATGTACTACACCACATAATTAAAGTGTTTTTGACCTTGGATATATTGTTACTTCCTTCCTTCATCATGTTCACTGAAACAAGTAAAATTCTTGTCTCAAAATTTTCCTCCAAAAAGACTTGGACCCTAACCATGTGGACTACCAAGGTACTGTAGTCCAGCAACTTTACCACTACATTATTTATATCGTCTTTCTCCATTTTTTTTTAAGAAAGCAACTATGAATGAGATCTTTGAGTCTTGATTTGAGAAGTGCATGTGGTATTGCTCTATAGAGTGTAGAAAAGTCAAATAATTGACAGTAGCAAGAATTGATGTTAAAAGCTTTGAGAGCAGCTTGGAGGCTTGGTGTATTAGTTGGCAGATCCAGCAATAAAATGCTGTTTGTCAGTACACTTGTGTAACTTTGGCATCCAAACAATAAAGGAAGTTCATAGTTCTCAATTTTAGTGGATATTCCAAAGGAAGACAAAACTTACATATGATTATCATTAATATCAATTATCTCCTTTTTTTGAAAGTGTTGTAGCTGTGTAAGTTGGATTGCCATATGAGCTCTCAATACCTAACTCATTAATTGAGCATTTGGAAGACAAAAAAGATATTATTTGGTGCTTTATCTGCTAGCATGACAACATATTTTTCATGAATGATAGACAAGAGTTTCAACATCATCTGGATTATTTAAAATAGATGTTGGTTTTGTACTCATGGATATTTTATGTTTGCTTATTCTAATTTAAATAAGTGACCTTACAGTTTTCACACATTCTGAAAGGGTATCAACATCATTATTCTCTTGTTTTGCTCATTTTCTGGCAAAATCCTCCATCAACTCCATTAATAGCCTAAAGCTCTATTTCCAGTTGATTGACTGTGGCTCAGGATATTTAGGTCCTTTAGAAAGAATGTCTTTGAGAGATTCGTTCTCTATGACAATATATAAATCTCCTGTAATGACATGGCCAGAAGGACCATATCTGAATGAGGAAATGGCCCAAGAGCAGTCAGGAGGTTTAGCCTTTAGGTTATCAGTACTGTTATCCTGCAATACATATTTGTAATTGAATATCTTGGGTGCAATAGGTGAAGTAAAGGTATCGGAAAAAATTGGAATAGATGGATCTTTGAAATATGGAGGAATTTTGGCTGTAACAGACTGATGGTGTAGGATATTGCCAAGATTGATTGAGTCCAAACCTTTGTAAGAAAAGGAAAGTGAAAGAAACTAAAAAGTTTCCTTTTTTCCATACAATGTCACAGGTTTGAACAAGTGATGTTAACTTATGATCAAGATTTATAGAATAATGGCCATTTGTTTGCCTGAAGTGGCTCTTATTTGCATGCACTAGCGCGAGACTGGAAATACACATTGTCAATGCTGTGCAATAATTAAGTAATTATCTAAGATTAAATAACCTGCAAAAGTGCTTCCAGGCATGTCTAAAAGGAATATTTAAAGTAATACTTCTAATATGAATTGCGAGAGAAGGTCCATATCAAGGAAATTCTTAATTACTTTACCGAGGTCAAACCTAAATGAGTACTCAGGTCAAAAACGAAGATGGTCAACGCTCAATGTTCAATCAAGAAATTCAGGGGCAGATAATATGTAAAAGGCTACTGCAAAGTGTAAAACAAGAACTGTTAACCGTAGGATAATTCTTTCTTTTGATTTAAAATAAAGGAGAAAATGAACATATAATTCAATTAAGCTAAAAAAATCCAAATATGCATATATCAGTCATTTTAAAATAATGGTCAAATTTCGGTTCACAACGATCTTTTTACTTTGTAGAGCAGATAATCCTTAAAACACGGCTTATATTAGATAGAAATTAAAGAGTTTGTCTCAGTGAATATTTTTAATGCAATACTTTTGCATTCTTATTCGTAATTATTTTTTATTTAACTAAGATACACCTGTATAAGTGCCATTTTGGGGTGTTCTTTTTTGAACATCATGTATTTGCTCTTCATGAATAATGTGTAACTTCATAAAATTCTTTGCAAAAAATGAATATTATGAAAGTTAATCACGATTCTTAAGAAATAAAACACTTAAAGTCATTGAAAGGCTACCAGTTTTTTGTCTGTACACAAAATAAAACGCGTTCACAATTTCTTGTCCACCCTGTTACCAAATACATTTTTCATTCAGAAAATTATTTCTCCCTTCGAAAACGGAACTCTTTTGTATTGACGTCACACGCTGAAGACGTTAGCTGTATGGCGGAAACCTTGAAATAAGTTCAAAATCTTGTAGTAAGGAAAACGATCTTCATCTTGGTAAGTGGATATATGCGTACCTTTTTTAAAGGTGCATTCTGTTACCAAGTTTTTCATAATTTATAAAAATATCTGACTGAAAAAAATTCATGCAAACGTATGTACACAGAAACCGGAAGTAAAACATCTCTGTTTGGAATCACAGGGAGCAGTAATTATTTCGTAAAATGAAAACAGATCAAAAATTTTCCATCCTGTTACTTTCCATCCTGTTACCACGAAACTGGTAACAGGATGGACAGAGAAAAGTAACAGGGTGGACAAAATGTGTTTAAATGTCAGCCTCATATCATACAAATAAAAAAGAAATACTTTTCCAGCATTTAGATGAAATGTACACATATAGACAATGCTAAGAACATGCATTATGCATGTTGGAATTTGAATTGGTACGTATTTATGAAGTTCGTAACAGGATGGACAAAAACATAACAGGATGGACTCGTATGTTGACACTCTATTTAAACGTTATTTTTTGCTATTTTTTAAGTTATGAAATCATATTGTGAATTTTAAACAACTGTGCATGTTACAATAATTTAGAAAAGAAAAAAAGGACAGTATGATGTAAGAAAATGACTATGCCACAATAAAATCTGCCTTTAAGAAAAAAAATCTAAAGTCATTTTACTAATTTACCAACGAAATATAATTCGTATATATTCATGTTTCAGGTGATATGGCTCTTTCAAATGCCGAAAAGCAGAGACTTTACAGACAACGACGAGATGCGGACCCAGAAAGACGAGCAAGGTATCTACAAACAGAGAGAGATAGGTACCATATGCTAAGAGAGACAGGAAAACGAAAAATCACAAGTGAAATGACAAACAGGGAACTTCGTAGAAAAAGAAGATACTGGAGAACTCGTAAGCGGGATGTTCGAAAGCAACAAAAAGCCCTACAGAATATCATGACTCCTCCTGGCTCACCACGACAGGAAGACAGAAACGAAGTGGAGCAAAATGTAGAGCATCAAGAAACACCAGGGCCGTCAAGACAGTCAACAGTAAGCAAAAAGAAACGAAAACGGGAAAAGGCTGCAGTATACAGACAGAACAAGATACTTCACAAAAAGCTCGAAAATGCCAGCAATAGGGCACATATGTACAGAATGAGATGGGAGAGAGCAAGACAGAGACTTAAGCGCACAAGAAATCAAAATGAAGAAACTCCCAGAAGCAAGACTCGACGTCTACTGAGACAGGCGGCAAGTAACTTTGGTACAGTCCGTAAAACTTTAAATTTCCACCATGTCCTCGTTGGACAGATGAAACAAAGTGCTCGAGAAAGTGACAAGATAAAAAAGTCAGTCAAGCAAATTCTTTGTGGCAAAATAATGAAGAAGTACAGAGTGTCTTGCTATGGACACAATCTGATCCATGTATCAAACAAGGGGAATAAGAGGAGGAAAACAAAACCAACTATCTCAGCACTGCTAAGAGACAAAATTCAGGCCTTTTTTGAACGGGATGACAATTCCAGAATAACCACCGACAGGAAGAAAACAAAAACAAAAAATAAGATAAAAAAGCAAATTAGACTTTTGAATGACACTGTATGGAATTTGTTTTTAAAGTTCAAGGCAGAAAACAATGATAAAATCAGTTTCATAACCTTTTGGAAGCTTAAGCCGTACTGGGTCAGAAAACCTACAGAAAAAGAAAGGGAGACTTGCCTATGCAAAACCTGTCAGAATATTGTGTTGCTTGGGGAAAGTTTGAAAAAAGCAAAGGTGATTGACACATTAAACATAGAGACTTTACTTAAAGAAGCAGTATGTTCAACCGGCAATATTGAATGCATGTATGGCGACTGTCTTGACTGTAAACACTTAACTCCCGAACTGAAAATACAAAACAAGAATGAAATACTTACCTTTGAACAGTGGAGACATAAAAAAGTAACAAAAACTTTCAAAGGCGGCGAAGAGAAGGAAGTTAATATTGTCATCAAAGAAATTCAAAGTTGTTCCATTGAAAGTGCCCTTCAAAAGTTTTATAGTCTATTGAAGCCCTCGTACAGTCGCCATCTTTTCAACATGAGAAATCAGTTTAAACATTACAAAAGTTTAAGAGAAAATTTGACAGAAACTGAATGTATGGTGCATATCGATTTTTCAGAGAATTTTGCAGCAAAAATGAGCAAAGAAATACAATCGATGCATTTTGGAGCATCTTTGCCCCAAATATCTCTTCACACAGGCTACTACGTAACTGGAGATATGGACAATGTTCGTTCATTTTGCGGCATTTCAGACTCTCTTAGGCACGACCCGTCAAGTGTTTGGGCGTATTTGCTGCCCGTCTTACAGGAAATCAAGGAATCCCACCCTTCTGTAGAATTTCTCCATTTTTACAGTGACGGGCCTACCAGCCAATACAAACAAAAGATAAATTTTTACCTTTTGTCAACACTAGTATTCGAGCTTGGGTTTAGAGGGGCTTCCTGGAATTTCCATGAATCAGGACATGGCAAAGGTATTCCTGATGGCATAGGAGGCTCAATAAAGCGGTCGGCTGACAGGAAAGTTAACTATGGTATTGATATTTTGAATGCCGCTGCCTTTGTCAAAACCCTTAAAGATGAAACTGTCATCAAACTTTATGAAATAAAAGAGTCGGACATTTTAGAAGTAGATCGAAATATTCCGCCACTGAAAACAGTCCCAAGAACTATGAAAATACATCAGCTTTACACTGAGTCAAAAGGAAAAATTAGTTATAGAGACATAAGCTGTATCGATATTAGATGTTCCGATCATCCTTGCGAACATTTTGAATTTCCTACTTACGAAAACACTAGGAAGCCGAAGGAAGCAACAGAAAAAACTCAGCAGAATTATGAAAATAACAACGTCAAACATTCTTATAAAAGAGAAATAGAGAAACAAAAAGGAAAAAAGGGAATCAGTAGAGAAGTGAACTCTGATTTCTTGCAGAGACTGAACAATTGTGACACTTTTGGACAATTACAGATCGTATGTTCTCAGTATTCAACAGAAAATGTAACTGGCAAGGAGAGATATATACAGGATGATGGTTTTATTATTGATGACAAAGCGTTTGATCTCTACCCCGATGATGTTCCAACAAGGAAAGACCTCAATCCGGTACAAGTAAGGGCTGATGGAAATTGCCTTCCTGCATGTGGAAGCGTTTTTGTCTTTGGTACAGATACTTATGCTGATGAAATACGAGCTCATATAATTAAGGAATTGGCTCTTCATAAAGAGTTATACTTGAGCAAAGAATATTTATCGAAGTCTTTAAGGAAAAAGGACAAAAATATATTGAAAAGTTACGCAATGTATTCAGACGAGTATGTCCCTGGATCCGTGTTAACAGATGGCATTATTGAAGATATATTTGAACAAGAAGTTATGTCGATTAGAGATTCACAAACATTTATGGGTATTTGGCAATTGTTTGCTCTTGCAAGCATTCTAAAACGACCAATAATGTCTGTTTATCCCAAGAAAGGAAACCCAAATGTACGTAACGACCTTCATCGGAGAATAGAGCCCAGAGAAAAAGAATCAAACGATGAAGTTTACATAATGTGGACGTCAAACCGCGATGACATGCAGGAAGCTAACTGGGTTCCAAATCACTTTGTGCCCATTTTGGAAATGAGTAGGCATGATGTCATTGTCGTTACAAATGATAGTTTGGATAATGATGATCACCATGAGAGTGAAAATAAAGATGACAACAATCAAGATGATGAAACAAACACACCAGACAACGACGAATGTAAAGAATTACCCGGAGTTGAACATTACTTACATAGATATGTTATAGTAGACTATGAGAATACACCATATCCCGGATATGTGGAAGAAGTTGATGCACCTGATCTGTATGTGAAATGTATGCATCAAGTCAGAAAAACTACAAGACAAAATGCATTTTTCTGGCCAAAGGCGGACAAAGATAAATGTTGGTATAACCATCGTAAAATTCAAGCAATCATTCCAAAGCCGACCAAAATCAAAGGCTCAAGTTCCAATTACAGGATTGATCAAGAAATATGGAACAGACTGTTTTGATGATCTTCAAGACATAACTTGATCAGAAAAATGACCCATTTATAATTATGTTATTATTTTATAGTTTCAATGACAGAAAGTCATTTTCATGAACAGTTCGTTTATATCATTGACAATTTGTTGGTTCATTTTAATGTTAGATAAGAGTTGAGAGTTGAAATGATTTTTTGACTTGTTTATTAAACCACATTCTCAAATTACATTGGTCTTGATTGTGAACATAAACAGCAATAATGGTAAACCAATCTGAACGCTAACTTTTTGATAAATGTATGTTCGAAATTACGTAAGCTCTGATCAACCTATCTCACACACAGGAAAGATGTTTTCCAAGAGAAAAGGCGTAATTAATGGTTATACACAAAGAATAATGGTTGTTTGTCTTAACTGTAACTATTTTGTCCTTCCTGTTACTATTGTGTCCATCCTGTTACTGTGTGCGTTCAGTCCTGTTACCATATTAATTTAAATTTTAAACAATTCTTTTTTATCCAAAGCTTATATAAATGTTTTTCGATGAAACATTTTTAAAAAATGTCTAGTGTACATCCGTTTTTCAATGGTTTTTCCACATGTTTGCATTTTTTTTTCAAAAGTTCATTTTCGTTTTTGATGATTTTAATGAACACGTTGAATTGTCCCAAATTTTATTGAACCAAACACATAAAAAACATTGTCATTAAACATTTTATGAAACTAAACGTGATTTTTTTTCTGTAACCCAAATCACATAAAATGTAGGTATTAGTTTGTTGGTAAAAATATGGCATAAAGATAGTAACAGGATGGACATAATCTGAGGACTCTATGCAAACTTCGATAGGTTTTGTGAGATATATTCACCATTAAGATTGCATATTTGTAAAACAGATTCTCAAATTGATGTATATTACGATAAATCATTACAAAATAAAATTTTCTCAAGTTTATTTTTTTCAATTTTAATTTTCAAATTTGACCATTATTTTAAAATGACTGATATACTGGTAGCTCATTATATCCTAGCACATGTCCAATGGCAACGACATCAGAATTCAGTTGAAATCACACATGAATCCACAATATAATGAAAAAACTATACAACAGTGAAATTGATAAGAGAGTACATCATTTATATGAATCATTGAATACTAGTACACAAGGATAAGCATGTCTCTGCACTGAGTGAATAAGTTATAACATTCAACAATTTAATGTTTTACTTCAGAAATTATATGAGAACTGGCTAGTAACCCACATTTTAAAAAACTAACTCACTGTGACTGCAGATTGCAACTTCAGCTGTTTTATTAGTTTTTTATGTAGTTGAAGCAAAAGGGAAAAGAGTATTTGTATATTTTTGTTGAGAGAGAAATTGGTAGTGTATACTTGTGGACTGGATTTGACATTGTTTACATTTTTTGCATACACGTGTTTCAAACCGGAAGTTTTTTCCACGTCCCCACGTCAAATTCATTCAAACGTTTTGAAGAAACTGTTTTACATGTGAAGCTTGAAGTTGTATTGAGACGTCAAAACGTCAAATTCGGTCAACAAACAGAAAATTGTTAAAAGAATCGATTCCTCCGGTTGTTACTATTGGTAAGATAGAATTTTGCAATATAGTTCCCCTTTTTTCAGAACTTTGTTCGTTTACCTTGTCCTGGTGAAGATACACTTGCTTTCATCATGTTCATATCATGTTCATGTCTATATTGTCTTGTAGTACAAGTACAGTCGTCAACAGTTTTTAGCCCTTGGGCTTGAGTAAAAAATAATATATATATTACTGAATAAAAGAAATGTAAAATCCGTTTTTTTGCACCAAATGTAAACATTGACCACTTGGTGATAACTGAAAACGGATGCAAAGGGAATGCTTCTATGTGCTGAGGAAACAAAAGAAAACCGAAAGGCCAGAAAAAAGGGGAAAGTCGACAGTCACAGCAATCTCTAGTTTCTATTGAAAGCTGAAGGGCTTTTATACATTTCCAAATATAAAAAAGCCCTTCAACTTTCAACAGAATCTAAGCAAGAACATGAACATATAAAACTTAAAACAAACACATAACTATGAACGATACAGACCCCACAAAAAAAACGGGGTGAACTCAGGTGAAAGAAAGTTTTATTCTTATGAGGAAAACAATATAATAATATCATTAAGTAAAATTAGTTGTTTAAGTCTAAATGGTAGGATTTATGGAATAATAAAAATCTTAACGCCTGAGTCGTCTGAACAAATGTGCCTACACTTTTGCATTTGGCAAAGTATAGGAGAATATTTGATGGGCATGAATCAAACTTACAAACTGTTGAGAAAAAGTTCATAAGTTTCATATAAACAACTAAAAAAAATTGTAGATCATTAATTGACCCTCCTCAAGATTCACCGGTCGGTCAAATACAGTAAGATCTTGCATATGTTAATTACAGCAAAGGTGTGAAATGTAAGCTGTGTTATATAACATCCAGATTAATTGCTCAGTGAATTTTTTTTTTCAATATGCAAGCAGTTACATAACCAAAAGAAGAATTGAATGAAGGCTGGATAATTAATTTTCAAGCAATTGATTAATTTTTAAGTGTAACATGTGAAATACTTGTGCAAAAAAAAAATGTACAAAATATTTTTTTTTCAATATCAACTCTAATTTGACTTACTACTTCTACTATTTATTTAAATTCCCAGAACAACTTTATGGAAATTTACTCTTTCTACCGATCTAAACCCCTCCCTCCAAAAAATATCATGTGACCTAGGGTTTTGGTTAAGGCCAATGCAGTTTCCAAAAAGCTCATTCTTTACAAAATAGTTATAAACAACAATAAGAATAAGGGCAAACCATTTGGGGCCAACTTGCATTAGGGTGAATCCACCCAGAGCAACTAGGACAAGAGCAAAACCATCCAGAACTTAAAGGACAAAAGGAAAACAAAGAATGAGATTCCCTGAATTCCTTTGCATAAATTTCTGAAACGGTCCATTAATATGAGGATGAGTGAGTAAGGAAAATTTGTTTGCCTCAGCTCATCATTTGATCAAAGTCACATCTTGTCTGAACTTGTGTTGTTGTTGCATGGAGTTTCATATTTTTAAGATTAGGATTAGGTTGACTTTGTTGTCTGGAATAACTGGTATATTGGTTACTGCCCAAAATGTCTACTGGCTATTTAGACATTTTTTTTCTACTCAAAAATGTCTACTACCTATTAAATGTTTGTTGCCATAATGTCTACATCCCTTAATCGTTAAATAAACACTCCAGTTAAACTCTCTCATAACTTTTTGGTTAAAATTTTATTATTATTATTAAAACAATTATTAAATAATCATTATAGACGGGTGACAAGGAAACAAAAATTTCATTTTTAATCAACCTATCTGACACAGTGCTAATTTATATATCAATCGAAAGTACACATTATGTGCTTCATGATGAGGTTTGTCGTCACAAAAAATTATGGTGCAGATTTTGTAAACTTGGGGTCAAAGGTAAAAAAAACAGATCTTAGTTTTTTGTCCTTAACGAATGTTATCGCGTACATTTTATCAACCAGCAATAATAATGCTAAAAATAGAGTAGCAAGATAAAATATAATCCTTTTACTGTCAATTCAACAATAGAAATATTACATAATGCTACAATCAAACCCGTATGCCCCCGCTTTTACGTTAAGACCGGGAAATTGTTGTTTTTGTATTTCTGGGCATGAAAAACACGTGCAAATATTTTTTT
>JARWCS010373773.1:0-18038 GCA_034783895.1 Geukensia demissa
TTAACCAAAGTCAATGATGCATGAAATGTGGGTCAAAGTGACCTAATTTGGGTGGGATGCTGACAGACTCCCCAAGAAGCATCTGCAAACCAAGTCTGATGATCCGCAGTCATTTTTGGTGTGGTGAAAGGTCGTGACCTCATGCATCTGCATACCAAGTAATATGAATGTAGGTGTATTAATTTCAAAGATCTGGCTGTGGACGCGGACATGGACGCCGAGGGTACTCCAATAGTCCCCTTCTACTTCGTAGAGGCAAACTAACCAGATTTTTTCTTGATCGTGAATTAATTGATTTTTAATTAACAGGTAGACAGTTTGTATTACTGCCTCGGAACAGTAATACTTATGTTACAACAGAATGGAAACCAACAGGGACATCCTTGTTTCTTCCTCTCAAAGCAGATACCTTTGTCAATCTACAACGATATGAACAGATCACAGTTTCAGATGGAAACTACTTCATTGCTGATGACACAGGGAATTATGAAAGATCTGTTACAGGTAGGTTAAATGGAAAGGGGAGGTAATTAACATAATGATAAACTTGTATTCAAGTATCATGATGGAAACTAATCTTCTTAAGTAAAACTTTTTTTTTGTTAGTAACACGATAAACATTACATCTACATATATTTCTAGGCCAGAGGAAGGCCTGGGTACAGAAAAACACCATCCATTTTTTCTGCCAGCAGGTGAAGCCCAGAGGAGTATCTGTTGGTTGAGGTGGATGTATAAATATTTAATCTTACCGATATCTCCATCCTGGAGGAAGTGGTTGTTCAACAGGGTTGTCTTGGATGTTTAAATTCACAACTAAAGATGTCAAGAGTAGGGATTGGGAATCGAAAAATCCTTATAAATGATAAAGGGAAATAATTTTGGAACCATAATTTATTAATACTCGATTATAATCGGAATACAATTTTCTTTACCACACTTATGTAATTTCAGTTTTAATTCATACATTATATGACAATGCACTGTGTACTACATGTTAAAAGTCTGTTTGTTTGGCAGACCGTCTTTGAATTGATAAAAGCCAAAGTAAACCCAAATTTTGATTTTGTTTTCACTGAAAACTGGTGTATTTGTTGTATGTTTGGGACTCTCTTGTTGTTGTTCTCTTTGAGTGGCTTTGACTTCCATTGAGTCTGCCATTTTGGAGAATTTAACTATGGCCTGAAACAGATTGGGCAGAAAAGGGACAAGTTAGCAAACCAAAATTTCCTCAGCGATGTTCATTTTAAAATTGATTAGTAACATCTGCAGCCAGAAAATGACCGTCGACCAATCATTGGCAATTATCAATCCATCACTATATCAGAGATGTGTAATCTTCATTACATGCCACAAACCAAACATGTTAAAGGCCCCTCATTTTCAGTGGAAAATAGATGGAAAGTTAATAAGCTATATTTCTTTTACCAATCCACCATGCATTTTTCAAGTGGGAGTCATTATCCCACCCTCAGGGTCCATTTTTCATAGTTCAGAAATAAAGTATTGAGTTCATTTAGCCCTTAGACTGCAAAGTTCAGAAATAAAGTATTGAGTTCATTTAGCCCTTGGACTGCAAATTGTGATTGAATATTGAAGCATGCAGCTCAATCTAAATTCTCTAACTTCAAACCATACATTTTAAAAGTGTAGTACCTTCAACCCATATATAAAAAACAAAACTGGCTTTGCCCTGACAGAAGTGTTCATCATTACAGGTAAAGTGTTACTGCTGTGGAAGTATTGTATGACAGACAAGTCCTTCTTTGTTGCTGAATCATTCCTGTTTACCAGTCCTCAGGTATATTATCATTATGGTTTACCAATGGATAGTAAAGAGACAGGAACAAGGTGTGACAAAAACAAAGTTATCATCAGCTAACAGGACATACCCAGAAAACTAATTAAACTAGAGGATACCTGGGCTAAGACTTACTCACTGTGCACTCTGTAATAGAGGTATATCAAGAAGAACCCAAATAATTTTACTATGAAACCATTCTCCAATCAGCCTGTTTTGTGTTTGTTTTCCGATTTAGAAAATGTGGAAATTTTTTTTTTAACAAAAGGTTAAGTGTTTTCAGTTGAGTTGATTTTTGAAATCAGAAATAAGAATTTAGCATAATTACAACCATGATAAACTCGGTTTTGTAAAAGGACCTTCCTGAGATGCTTTTGTAAAAGAAAGATTATGGAATATATGCCAGAAAGACACAATTCACATCTTACATAAATTATAACCAAATTTTAACCGTGTTACTACATTTTAATATAAATTTCCAATCATTTTGCAAAGCAGTTGCCAAAGTGAAGATTTTTTAATCAGCCATTCAGAGACAAGAATTGTCCATGGTTGCCATATTTGATTTTCTATAAAAAAGAAAATAGAAAATCATTCAATGTTAACTTGTTTAAAAGAAAGAATGATGAATTTATACCTAAGGCAATTAAAAAAAGAATTTTCTATGGCTGCCTTTTGTGTTTTGATTAGAACAAAATCTTTACAAAGACTTCCGAATATGCAGCATGATAATTTTCAGTTCATTTGGCTATGCAGTTTCAGATAAAAATGTTTGTAAATTGACCAATCAAACACAAGATATTAGCTGTGGTGGCAATGTTAGTTGGTCGATCAGCAAATTATATGCAAATTTTATAGAGGCTTCCCTCCAAGATTATTATTTGGACTATTGTTTTAATGAAGATTGTTTATATTTCACAAATCAGAAACAAGAAATGCTTGTGTCAGCCATATTACTGGATCAACTGGAATGATATATGCAAACTTTAAAAAGAGGTCCATGGATGCTTCTTGCAAAATCAGAAAAAAGAACTGTCAGTGTCAGCCATTAAGTGGACTGACCAGGATGATATATGCAAGCATTATTGAAGCCCCCTACAGTTCATTTGGGTTGGTGGTTCAGAAGAGAAGATAAAAACATATAAGTTGATGGACAGATTGTAGATTTTATCTTAAACATGTTGAAGCAGCTAGTCTTGACAACATCATATACCGGGTAACACAATAAAGAACTTCCAGATATGATCATGAGGCTTGGAACTAATAAAAGCAACTCTCAGTAGAAAGAGATTATTATTATATTTTTATAATTTCTGCTTTTATCTGCTTTCAGGACTTTTCTGTTATGTTAAACCATCTCTACAGTGCTTGAAGAAATTTCAGTAGTGGATGATTGGCAAACATTTTTAGTTGAAAAGGGAATACCATCACTTATTTTAAAGTTTAGTAACCAAAGTAAGCTGAAGAAATGCTTAGCTCTATAATAATATGTTTGTTCTTAAGTGGATATAAATACAATATTTGAATAACTTAAATGATACAGATAATTTTATTTTGACTAACTATATATGAAAAATCTACGTATTTCAATAACTGCGGATGGTTACATTTGAACAAACGTTAGGTTAACTGTTTTACAATAGTGTAGAATTTTAAGCTATAGGACAAGATTCTTTTCTGTAAGCCTAGGATTTTTTCTCTATTTGTTAGTCAGTAGAGATGTTGAAAATAAGATTTGAAAGTGTACAGAGAATTTGATTACACTAATTATTTACCTATAGTATAGAATATATAAGTTGTATTATTAATTAGCATTAGCAATATTGTACACCTGTTTGTTATCAGAAGGCACTTCAGTGAAGATTTTATTGGTTGTGGAGAGATCTTAAAAATTTATGCAGGTATGGAGGGGGAATGAAAAGTGCCTTATGTCCCCTGTATACAATTATTTCTGGAACAGCCCTAAGTAAAATTAGATATACTGTATCATATTATATTAATTTTGTTGTTTATTTATTGTTTGATAAAAATCATTACAGTTATTATCAAAACGTACATGATGTAAGAATGGTTTTTTGTTCAGACCATCATGTTTTCACATTACTTCAATATTTTTTATATAAGTTTTGTGCAATTTAATAGAAAATGCTGTCATACAACTTTGATATAAAAAAAATCTTCTATAAAGGCAAACTTTATATAGTTGCCCAAAACATTGATACTGGATACCTTATGGCATTATAAAAGGACTCATTTATAAATACTTGTTTCAAAAGAATTTTATGTAAGGAAATAACAGCATTAATCATTACAACAAAGCTTTACAAGAGAATTATACAATGAATCGATATTCCTTGTATTTTCTGTCAGATTAAAGTCTTTCACTGTTTCCATGCAATCAACATTCCTGCTCAATTTCATTGTATTTTCCATTACGAGAGATGAATGAGAGGAGCATGACCTTATTTTATCAATTTACTGAATGTGATACTTGCTTTCTCTGATACAAACACTTATCTTATTTTATGTTTTATATGATCCTGTTATACATTTTTAATGATATAAATGTAAGTTAGAGTAACACAGCTGTTATTGATAAACATTTATCGGCAGTTTTGTAACTTTCCTTTTGATGCTGTTGCCTGATATTTCCAGTATCAATTGCCCCTGAGCGTTCAACCATGATACTGGAAAATATCAGGCAAGTGGTCATATGACATTGATTATGACATTGGGGATAAAAAGAATAACAGACGTTTTAAAGGTCTTGACTGAAATTATCATCTGTATCACAACTCACCCTGTCGGCTTGCTGTGATGCTGATGATAATTTCAGTCTCTACCTTCAAAAAGTCTGTTATTTAATATGTATTACTTCTTGGTATTTTCCCCAATTATACATTCTTAGTTTCAGTAGGTTAAGTTTACTCTTTTTTAACTAAATTGATTTATTTTATAGCAAGTGCATTTTGTTTTCTTGAAAAAAAAGTTTTGCAAAAAATGACAATGCCACAGTTTTTTAAGATATTTTTATGTTGATATTTACCAGTATATATTTTACTTTTATAGGATTAGTTTTATAAGCTTTAAGTTAATGTATGTGCCATTTAACAAAATGTCTTCCAAATAATATAATGTTTATGGTGCTTAATTTTTTATAATTGTTTACATTGATCAAATGACTGGTGTACTTATTAGATTTTTTTGTTGGTTTTTGTGTAGCCTGCTGCAAAGCAGTTTGACACATAGGGATCAGTTCTGTTGTCTGATTCCATCTCTAATCTGCTGCTCCTCAGTAGCCACTCAACAGAGTACACATAATCTTCAGGAGCATATCTCATATTGCACTATCTATTTTATTTCTTTCAAAATCAATATTTAAATGTTGACAGCCATTTGTTAACTGAGATTATGTGAGTATCCTGACCAATGGGAGTAAATAATCTTTAGTAGCAAATCTAGTATTGCACTACCAATTTTATTTTTTTTCCAAATCACTAAATTTTGGCAGCCATTTGGCTTTAATAGACATAAGTGAGTATGCTGAACAATGGGGTGGGGTAACTAAACTTATCTGCTACTCCTCCTTAATCATTCAACTGAATTCAACCAAACTTAATCTTCAGTAGCTAGTCTAGTATTGCACTATCTTCTTCTTTTCAATCATGAATGAGTTATCTCTCAAAGCCTCAAAGGCAAAGTTGCGGCAGGCGATACGTCTTCCGAAGAATACTCAATCCTAATTGATCATATATCAACGATTGTAAGAGATTTCTGTCAAGCCTGACTTATGTAGATTACACGTATGATGTGTAGATAACACACATTAGCCTACTCTAAATAGCACTTTAATTCTACATGATGGTGACCAGTTCAGAGATATTTATTCCGTAATGGTCACGAGGGCCATTTGGTTAATGGCAGCTGCTTAGGATATGCATTATTTTGTATCAAAGAAGATACAGCTCATTTTTAAATATTCATATCAGACTTTAAACTTGTGAGTGTATCATTTTAGCCTGTGCTAGTCCCCTTGATTTGATAATAAAAAAAATCTTTCCAATCACCAGAAAAGTTGGTGGGATTATCACATTAAAGATGGGGAAGATTGCTTGTATCAGTTATTGGCAGTACTTGTAGTGTAAATACATTGATGTGTGTTCATATTATAATATTGTACTTAATTTTTGAAAAATTGATATTGAATAGACATACCAACAAGGTTCTGGAAAGTTTGTTGTATTATATACAATTTTACTTT
This sequence comes from Geukensia demissa, assembly GCA_034783895.1. Lineage (NCBI taxonomy): Eukaryota > Metazoa > Mollusca > Bivalvia > Mytilida > Mytilidae > Geukensia > Geukensia demissa. Next base: position 6,063 of record JARWCS010373773.1, read on the forward strand.
ATTTTTTTTAATATATTAAGAAATTTTAGATGCTCATGTTGCTGCTCATACACACAGTTGTGTGCATCAATGTATTTTATAAACTGTATTTGTTTTGGTTGTGAACTAAGATTGGTATAGTGTTTTTGTTAACCTAGCCCTAAGGGCCATGCAAGGTTTTTTTTTATAACTCTTCAGTTGTTTTTGTTCATATGTCTTTCAAGTCACACACCCGAGGCAAAAGGCTCTCAGGAATGTATCTCCCCTGTTAGAAAAAATCTGTATAAAATTACAATCCAAAAAACTTAAATTCTGCAGCTTTCAAGATGACCACCATTATTCAGTCTAATGAAATTTTTATTAAAGATTTTTCTTATTACTACTTATTAAATTATGCTTGGAAGTAAATGTGCCTTTTCACCCAACTGGTTGTGATATACTGTAAAATCTCGCTGTCATTAGTGTGAGAATTAATCTGACACTGATGCTCACAAATTTTTGATTCATTTTAGGTTAGAGACAAATGAATATTTACTCTGAAAAAAAATGTATTATGAGATATTTCTCTGTTCCTTAGTGTAAACAGTGTAACTGACAACATTCTCTAAATGATAAAGTATTAAAATGTTTAGAAATGGTAGTTGTATATATAATATACCTGTATATCCATATAAACAGACAAAACAGAATATTCAGAATCAATACTCAGCTATTTATATGCAATTTTGTAATTGTCCATTAATATATCGAAAGTTAAGATTTACTGTGTATCAAAATTCAAGAATCAATAAGTGATAAAGGACAAGGGTTATTAAGCCACTTTTTTGGCCCAAGACTTAATAACTATTATTCTGTATCATTTGTATTGAAAAATTTCTGTAAATAAAAACAGTTTTTTAGTAGGTTCAACAAAGGTCATATGGCACATAGAAATTGCTTTAAATGTGAAGATAATAAGAAATTAATTTTTAAGATTAAATACAACTTTGTTGATTTTGATATAGATCTTACAAAAACATCAGAACCAAATTCGGGTGCAAGTTTATTTAAAATATCTTAGTGCAGATGTTTTTTGAGCGCTTATATCTTTTTTTAATAAAACACCTCAAAAGTTGGTTATTTTTACAAAAAATGTGACATTATTGTAAGCTCACCTGGCCAAAGGCCATGTGAGCTTTTGTCATCACTCGTGTCTGTCATCTGTAAACTTACTTTTTGCTTTTTATCTTCTCCTCATAAACAGCAAGACCAAACGAAACCAAACTTTACAGGAAACATCTATAGTAGGTCCTCTACAAAATTTCTTAGTTTCATCCAGATCGGACAAAAAAACATGGCCACCATGGATGATTTTTGTTTCTGATTGGCTGATGCATTAAAAAAAACTTCTCGTCTGCAACTGCTTGGTCAATGGATTAATATTTGGTACGAAGCATCTATTGCAGGTCCTTTATAAAGATACCTCATTTTGTCCTTAACAAACAAAACATATGGCTGCCATGGACGATTCTTTGTTTTTGATTGGCTTATTCATTAAAAAATCTCCTCTGAAACTGCTTGGCCAATTGGATTTATATTTGATGTTGGGCATCTTTGAAAGGTCCTTTATAAAGTTTCTTCAGTTTGTCTACATCAGACAAGAAAGGTAGCTGTTATGGATGATTGTTTTTAATTTGCTGAAACATACTCTACTATTGGTCATTTTATGTTTGTTTTTTAATTGGCTCAATGTCAGGTGAGCAATTCAGGTTCAGCATTCTGAGCCTCTAGTTGAAAAAGTCAAAATGTGCCCTGCTGTTTTGTCGAAATGATGACAATTATAGAATTTAAAAAAAGATGGTTGTTAAACAGCATTTTCGTAACAATTTATTGTCATTAAATTTCAAATTTTGGCCAAATGTGGGGCTTACCGTACATATGTAACAGTGACTTCTTTCCGGTGGGATATAATACCCTAGGATATAATTTCCACTACTAAAATACACTAGGGAATTCACGTTGACGGAATAAAGTGCACTAGTGTATTTCATCCGCTAGACAGAAACAAACAGGTAAACCGGAGCCTTTATACCCAGAATGAAACTACTCTTACACATACTCCTTTATTTTAGGGTCTAGTTTCATTGTTTATTGCTGCAAGAAAGATAAATCTTTACTGATAATTTGTTGATCTATCTTGATGTAATATAATTTTTATCATTTATATATATATCTCATGAAGAATATCCACATATTTGTTGAAATACAATGTTTAGTGTCTTTTACCAATCATATGTTCTTTGTTTTTAATTGTAATTGAATGTTGCTTAGCATCAAGTGGAAAATATTTTATGCATATTCAGGAGAGCATATTAATGAGTGATGATGAATGAATCCTGCTTTGTGCTAGACCAACATGCTGAGCCAGACTTTTTACATGCTAGCTCACCAACTCAGATTCTTTTCCCTGAAACATTTCTGCTTCTGGGCTGACCAGTCTTTGCTGTCACTCCTAACTGCAGCATGCTTAGTGAAGAAGCAGCAGACAGCATTTTTATGTTTTTGATTTGACTGGGTTTTGGATTTAACTCACGACCTTCCGCACTTGTGGCTAACATGCTTAACTTCAATAAAATAATGTCAGGTCAAACAGTTTCATATTCTAGATCAGTACTCATGTCAAATCAGTAACTTAGCCAATTACCATCCATGTATATTGCCTAAATTTTGATCATAATCAAAATTTTATTTATACTCTAACATTTTAAATTTCAAAATCTATGAGCATAACCTCAGCATGCATTTATGAAAATGATGTGTTTCATTGGATTAATTGATTTATAATAGCTGAGTATGTTTATGCACTTTTTAAATTCAGCATACAACTCAAATTAAGATCAGTTTGAACCACATTTCATGCTTCAATGAAGCGGTGCAAGTTATTTTAAATACTGTTTGACTTACCATGTACAGGGTTGCTACTCTTTTTCACTCTTGAAATTCAAGGGGTTTTCAAGGATATATATACCAATGAGAAATTGCGGACTATTCAAGTGTTTCAAAGTGCTGTATTTTGAAAAAGTCTTTATCGATATTAACCAGCGGTGATGCATGTAAAAAAAATATTGACTTCAAACGTTCAAAGACCCAAATTGGCAAAGGTCAGATCGTCACTTATTTCTCGCTCCAAAAATGTTCATAAAATACCACATTATTATTACTTGGCGGAAAAACTTTTTGGGGGCAAAACCATACTGGTGTAAGGGAGATAACCAAAGTTTAATTCAACTTTAGCTGATCTTTCCCTGATTTTTTCTATTTTTTTGGTGTTTTCTTGGACATTTCCCGACTGGGAACACCTTTTACCGAATTCCCGGCTTTAACTGTTTTCCTGGATGCATGGCAACCCTCCATGAACCTGGATAGCCTAACTTCATGCCTCTCCAAGCCAGTTTTTTTTTTTTTAATTAGCTGTTACCATTATTTACCTTCATTAATGTGCTTATAAACATTTTTTGTATTGGGGTGTGTCAATTTACATGATCACTTAATAATAATATGGGTTGAGAGGTCATCAAAAACAGCTGTATCCCAACCTTGCTAAAGGCCTTGTGGAAACCTTGTGAAGATATCAAGTTGTTTTGTACATGGTTTGATCTTCTCATTTACCTTGTATACTCTTGCTCATAAATATGGAATTTTTTTTTTCGACCTTCCTTCTTAAATATGCATGAAATATTTCCCGCTGGACATTAAGCAACAATCAATCAATTTTTCGAACTAACATGACAAATAGGTATGGCTAGACTTTGTCAAGTAAAATTCTGATAAGGAAATGGCAGAAAATGCTTAAAAGTTCAACAGGAAATTGGATGAAATAAAAAATTTGAAAGGATATCTGGAACATAAAATTAGCATTTTTTCACAAAAATGAAGTTTTCAGAACTCATAAAACTAGCCATCAGACAAAAATCTTAATTAAGACACTTTTGTAGCTTGAAGTTAAATATTGAGTTTTGCGTAAAGATTTATGCCATTCACTGGCTGATATTTTGGCATGCAAGTCTCCAAAGTTGAATTTTTGCCCAGAAAATGTCAGTATTCCATATTAATGACCAAGTGCTTATATATCTTCTTCAATATTAATGAGTTTCAGACAGTTGTTGAGGTCAATAGTTGACTGATGGTAAGCAAGGGACTACCTTTATGCTTATACAGTTATAGGATAATATCATTGATCAGTCAAGTTATTTATCATAAGTAATTTAGAGCAATGGCTGGACTTGAAATTCCAAATTTGTTTGGTCTCCAAAGAAAACTAATGTACACCAAACAAAATTTTCCACGACTTAAGTAAAAATATATCGAAAGTTAAGGTATGAAGTATGTCATGTTATATATCGTTGGAATTCTAATTTTTTTCCGCAACTCATCCTTTAAAATTAAAATTTTCCCCAGCACAAAAAAAATTCCCATTATCCCTCTATGTTAAATTTTTCCCATTGAAAAAATCTGTCTCAAAAAGGCAAGTTTACATAGATAAATATCCCGCTTCAGCGTTATAGCTAGAATATAATTAAACTTTATTCTTAAAATTTCATCTTTTATCTTTCATAAAACCCCCACAATAAAAATTTTATCATGTCTTGTTACCTGAGACCATTGTTTGATTGCAACAACAAAATGAAGCAAATTTACTAAGTCGAAAAAAATAACATTACACCGTATGGGGAAATTTTTTATTTCAAGTTAAAATTATTTTTTAACTACAGCTTCAGCTGTGGCAAAAAATTAAGAGTTCCAAGGATATATAATATGATATATTTCACTGTAAAACTTTTGATACAGGTTCACTTTTGTTGTGGCAAAATTCGTTTGGTGTACTTAAGATGACCTTGGAAAGACATGGATCTGGCATGCTATACTTAGCCTTCGGATTTTATACTTTTGCATAATGATGCAGATATCTGATCATTATTTCCATTAAAGCTACTGTCTGTTAACCTCACTTAATGGAAGAAAAGGGCATTATCATTTCTTAATTTCTCATCTTCATGCAACAACTGATAAAAGTAAATGGTAAATATCTTTTCCTTTTGAAAATTTAGTAAAAGGCGGCAAAAAAAATTCAAGGGAAAATTCCCCACTAATTGCCTAAGAAGTATCTTGTGAGGGCAGTACCATAATTTTTATGCTTTATTGGACAACTCATTAGGTTCTTATTCTTGACAAAAAATAGTAAAATATTTCTTAGAAAAGAGTTTTGAAAATTGCCAAAAAGCCATTCTTTGAAGACAGGTTTAAAGACAGTAGATTTAATTAGACAGTATTTCAGTTTCTGGCCTCATTTCCCCTCTGGCTTTTTTCAACTTAAAGGGACCCATGATTCCAGATGATGTGTTTCACATGCTATACAAGAACTCGCTATTCTTCATGAATGACAATGTTTTTATTTTCTCAGTACAATGAAAATGTCTTGCTAACAATAACAATGAATATCATGATTAACATTGCACTTTTCTGACTTAGAATAAACTGCCTTAAATCTTAACCCTGTTCCCATACAATGACTCTCCCAACACTGATTAAAGTAAAAGTGCATCATTAGTTTGTTAAATATAACAGTATTGCTCATCAACCTCAAAAACAGTTCACAATTGATCTTACTTAACTTCTTATTATTGTTGAATGCAAGTGGCAAATATAAAAAATCTGTGCCTTGTCTTGTTTACTGATTTGTCCTTCTAAGGCACAAAGGGGTTTGTCAAAGTGCTAATGTATTTTATATGGTGGAAACATAATTTAAGTGTGTCTTGTTAAGAAAATATATGTAAACAATGGAGAGACAGACATTTCTAAACAAGATTCACATGGAAAAAGTACTGCTCCAATAAGAAGCACCTTGCTAAAAATGATAATTAAAAATGCTACTTCTGTTTACCAAATGAATGAAAATAGTAAAATGCTACAAAGAAACAGGATGGAAATTAAAATTTTTGATGTAAACTGCTAAATAAACTTTATGTCCATTACCCCTGAGTCGGTGTTTATAAGATCTACAATTTTCATTCAGTTCTTTATATTTTTTTTTTGTTTTTCTAATAAAAATCTCAGAAATGATCTTAAATTGAGATTTATACTTAGATTAATTTTATAACTTTAAACTGTGATTTTTTTTAAGTACACCTAAAATACACGATAAAAAATATGAATATTGCAGCTTTTCAAACCACCAACAATGAACAATGTTGTACTAAATTAAATTTGATATCATTCACATTTTAATCAAATGATAAAATTACATATTTAAAATCAGGACAAATCATATGACCATTTAATTGTATATTTAGTCACATGACACAAAGAAAACCAATATTCTATCACTTAGTGACTACTCTAAGGTCTTTTTGTTGTTTTTCTACATTATGAACGTAACAATAACAAAATCATGGCAAGTTGCATTATTTCATCCCCATACTTATATGATATTATTTTTCTAAAATGATCACTCATACTATGATACTTAGCAATCAAATTAATTATGATTCCTATTCCCCAAGCAATAAATTAAGCTACATTCAAGCTGGAATATCTTTTTTCTGGAATGTAGTTTTTATAATGAGGATGTCACATGATATTTTAAAAACAGAAATTTTTTTGGAAGACGACAACGAGGAAGGTTAATGTTATGATTTCCCATACAACTCATGTATACAACTTTTAACAAATGTCACAATACAAACATGTTACAAAAAGTGATGGCCTGCACTTTACAAACATTTTGGATCATAAATATTTGACGTATTACATGTGTAACAATTGTTGTGAAATTTGTATTTATTTTTTACCCCAAATTCATATTAATTTTTATGTTTAAACCCTAAAAGTCATTTTAACAATATTTACATGGATTGACTGAAAGTTTAAACTACCAATAAATATCTTGGTTTGACTTTATGAAATATATGATTTTTAATGCTTCTCAAAATCTTTTTTTTTTTCACCAGGAACAAACAGAATGTTATAGTTGTTGAATTTAAAACTTTCTCCCTTATTTGGTTAGACTATTCATCTGATATGGAGAAATATAAAGAGACTTTTCTGCCTCCCTTCAAGAATTTCAAAAAAATAACCTGAGAAGTAAAGAACCATCTTATGCATGACAAAGGTGAACTGATTGTACATAAAACTGTGAAGTTGGCCAAACTCCCAACAAATTCATAATTTAATATTCATGTAAAATAATTGTACATAATAACTAACAATGCCACATATATATATTAATAACCTTTCTACACAATATAGCATGCACAATATGTAATTCTATGACATAATTTGAATCTTGTAGGTAAAATTACACAAAGGTAACAATACACCACAAATACACATGGTCTTCAAACAAAAATATAACAATTTTATCGTAGAAATAAAATACACTATGGAAGATCTTTATGTTTGATATCATCAGAAAACACATATATACAGAAATCTTATATATTATCAATATATATATATACAAAAATAATTTGGTCCACAATAGCACACATTCACCCTATACCAATCATTTATACCATACAAACGGATTTGGCAATAACCATGGCAAATAGTGCAATTTCACCCTACCACTGGCATATATCAACTGATTCTCACTTCATTAATAGTACATGTAAAAATATGACTTAAAATCCATGATGATTTTGTGTGTGCTTGGTATATTAACTATATTATTTAACAGTCTTTTTTAATTTACTCCGTCTCTAATATATTCCTTTTATTACAATTATTCAATGCCCTCTTTGTAAGGTCAGACAAAAGTCAAGAATAAAACATTGAAGAAACAAAATTTTATTAAGTTTTACATGGATAAAGCGACAAATTAAATTGAATCTATAATCCACATAGATTTATAGAGTAAAAAAGAGGGGAACTGAAATTAGGTGCATTATCCTCAGTTTGATAAAAGAACCCATATCTAATCAGTTAAAAAATATATATAATTGTGATCAAGTTATTTATAGTACTGATATGGCTAAAAATAGATTTGTGAGCTAATAAGTTGTGTTACACTCTTCACAACCACACTTACAAAGGACGGAGTAGCCTCCTAAATACTGTATACAATCTAGGTCACAGAAATAAATTCAAACATAAAGATATGCATTGAAAGGAAAAATAAAAACAACATCCTTCACCTCTACAAGAAAAAAGAAATTAAACAGTGAATAAATATATGTTGATGAATAATTTATCTGACTTCTAAGGTTATGGATTTGATGACCTTTCAATGACATCCAAATTAATTTAACAATAACATCAAATCAACTGCTTGCAAACAGTCATATCAAGTTGATAAATGAAGTTTAAAATGTCCCAAAACTGTCAATTTAATGAAATCATCAAGTTGTCTTGTTAAGCTGAGATGGCTTAAATAGAATTATTTAATTTAAAGTGATATTGTTTGATGAGGAACATATTTTATGTTTAATACTATGAGTTATCCGTGAAAGTGTCTGAACTGACCAGCAGTTCTTAAATAAACCAATAATTGTTATGCCCATAATACAACCATCTATTTAGGTATAATACAGTAAAGAAACTGATAATTTTTATTAATAAGAGTTCAATTTCCCACTGAATTTCAAAGAGAAAAATTGTTTACCATGTTTGCAATTGTTAAAATATAACAAATCAGTGACTGCATAATCTTAGAAAATAAGGGTAAGTCTCTCTTATTAGAGTCAAAATTTTAAGTAAAAAATAGTTCTATTTTAATAAGTAGTTTCTCAAATTTTATTTTTTTATATACACACAATAGAAATTCTCTTGAGAGACAACCATAAGAGAGGTTTATTCTATTAAAATTAATTCACCCAAAAGATGGAACTAGCCTCTCAAAACAAGTTGAACTTAAATTTTATTTGGTCAATTGCAATTTGTATGAATAATAAATATTATCATAAACATCACAAAACTGTTGACATGCAATTATCCAAAATATTATAAAATGGGGTATTTTCAAAGTTTTCACCTACATTAATAAATTTATTAGCAAATGTAACCAGAGAGACTGGAAACTGATGAGAGTTATGTGGTATACTAATGTATTGCTATACATAACTGACTAGACAGATACGTAGCACCCAAAACCAGAAATCAATGCTCCACATACTTAACCTTTTTGACAAATTATCCCCCTTTAAATTAAATGAAAATTAAAATTAACAGTATAAAAATGAAATAATTTAAATATGTAAACCTATGTATGCTGATATATCATTCATAATCTACTTTTTATGTACTCTTGCCCTATTTGACAATTGTATATTGCGTAGTATTTGTAGCACTTGCAGTTCTCTTTAAATCTTTGGTATATCTGATGAGCATAAAATATATTTGCTCAGAACTTAATCTTATTCAATACTACTAATGTCTGGTATTGTGAAGATGGAATGTCACTAAAAATCACAAATTAACCCCTCAAATTTGATAACACCAGACTTCATCTCTCAGTTATGTTAAAAACAAAACAAATATAATTCTTCTAAAATAAATTAATAACATTTCTCATTGGGTGTAAAAATGTCAAAAAATCTAAAGAAACAAAACAAAAAAGTTATCTATACCGACCAATCTTTGCCTCCTTTGTTACAGAAATGTCATGTATAAGCTCATAACAAAAAAAGCATAACAAATAATGTGAGGGGGTTCTCTATCATGGTCAGGCCTGGGCCCTATAGCACTCTCTTCCACCATGGAATCACTGGAATTATGTCCTATCTAATTCTCACGTCTTGCTTTCTTCTTTTTACTCTTTGGCTTTGCTTCAATCCAGGAATCTGATAAAATATTGACATCTATAATTAGATTTTAGTAATTATATACAGTATTTTCTTCCTTGATTAGCTATTACAGTATTTATTAATTTGAAAGAGTTGGAACACCTTCTTAATTTCATATTTTTTAATGAATATGTTGCAAATTTATAAAACTGAAACTATATGAGCACCAAGGACAGGACAGCTGTACCCATGTAAGCATTTTATTATATTGCATAGTTTTATTCCATCCCTTAACTAAATTCTTGTATTAGTTTTTATTCCTTAGCTAAATATCTTGAATTTCAAGTAAATTTTCTCATATCCACTGTTTGATTAGGACATGCATGTAACTGGTTAAAATCTGCAATTTGTATTAAATTATAATTTATTGAAAGAAAAATTGTTGTAGTTCATCTTTAGTACCTCCAATTTCATCAAATGAGACTGACATATCAGATCCAGTGTTCTCCGAGGAATTTTTATCACTGTCTGCTGGAGACGATTTATCTCCTTCTACATCTAAATAAAAGGAAATCTTCAATTAAAATATCTGAATATGGCAAAGCAGTAAAAATACGATATATCAACAGTAATGACCTCACTTTTACATCATAAATCAGCTTCAGGACTGCAGAAATTTCAATTCACCAATTTTTAGCACAATTGTAACAAAGTTATTATTTATTTTTAATTGCCCCTGCTTGCAATACTCAAATAATTTTTTTGTTGCAATTTTAGCTGAATATCAAATTTTATCACAAAATTATTAAGCCAGGGAAGTGTGACAAATGTTTTCTGAAAGCACAACTATTTAGAAAATCAAAAAACAAAGAGACTGTCGTTAAAAAATCATATAAAGGTCCAAACTAAATAACAATGCAACATCTACAAGTTGCCTTCAGCAGTGGATAAAGATCCACACAATCACAAGTTAAACTATAAAAGGCCCGAAAAATAAAATTTGATAATAATTGGACATACCATTATTTTATTTTCAGGGTTAAAATTTGGCCTTATCCAACTTTCTCATGGTCAGTAAACCTTGTTTTTTTGCAACAATATAAAGTTTTTAATAAAAAAAATATCTGGTAAACAATTTATTAACAGATTATTCTACCTTTAAATATGCAGACTTTTTCTGTTTTGATCAATTTTTCATTTATATTTGTTTGTGTGATCACAGACTCGCATAGTCCAGCTTGAGATTAAGGTATGCTTGCTACTTATGTTCAACCAGTAGTCAGATTCTCAAACTCAATTCATCCATTCCATGGCATAAATATTTTTGCTTACTAGTGATCCTTTTCTTTTTATATTTAAATTTAACACATGTACACTTTGAAATGCCTTTTTTCTTTTAATGAAATTCTTATTATTTTTCATGGGTTTTGAAGGTGTTTATTTTCTTTCATTTTACATTAAATATAAAATGTCTTAAAATCGATTACAGGGTTCTTCTGAAACCTTCTAAACAGATCAAGGAACATCTTTCAATCTTATCTGGTTAATAGTGGCTTCAACATTACAAAGGCACATCTATCAAACCAGAACCCTATCTAACAAAATTTAAAAATTTAAAATGTTTTGATGAAAAATGAAATGGAATGAATTTTGTTCATTCTTCTTGCAGTTTTTTTCACATGATCTACTACAGAAGAGCTTTACTGCTCTTTATTAACAATAATTGTTATGAGATGTGATGATCTGTGAGATGTATATCCAGACTTGTTTTATATGTAAAAAGAGTTTTATACCTTCTGAGTGAATGATTACAAAATCACTAGTACCTTTAGTAGGTCTGGCCACTGGTTCAGCTTCCACTTTTGTTTCCATTTTCTACAACAAATAAAACATAATATCCTATTATATAATTTATTTTCTCTTGTACATTTACTTATCTCCCTTTTCATAGTATGACCAATTGTCATTCTTTAATTAAAACCTGTTCGAAAGAATACACATCTAGATGTTGACATAATTGAAAATCCTGATTGTTGCACAAGAATACACATCCAAATGGGGCACACATCAAGATGTTGACATATTTCAAAACCATTTGCACAAGAATACACATCTATAGTACACCAAGCGAAATTTGCCACGACTTAAGTCAAAATATATCAAAAGTTCAGCTACAAAGTATGTCATGTTATATATCGTTGGAATTCTAATTTTTTGCCGCAACTCATCGTGCAATTAG
>JARWCS010373774.1:0-10163 GCA_034783895.1 Geukensia demissa
AAACACTGTAAGGAGTTTTATTTTTATAATAAAATGACTTTTAACACAAAAATAGATTTTTGTATATTAATGTGGATAAATTCGCCATAAAATATTTCAATTTCCCGTTCTTTTTAACTCACAATCCTCTGTTAAAGTATTATATTTCTTTTCCCAATAATTTATTTTTATCCGACTGTCAAGCCAATGACGTCAGCCCCTATGCATTATGGGATATAAACAACATTTAATCTTGTGAAGATGTCACAAATAAAATGACGATTAAGTGATATTTAACGATTATTATGGACATAGACGAAATGGGGGAACGAGTATTTGCTGCGGAACGTATACTTAAAAAGAGGATCAGAAAGGTAAGGCAATGTTCTTTGTTCTCGGTGTGTATTGGCGCGATTCAAACACAAGCTTGGTCACCCCGGCCTACTTACAAATTCATGTTGTTTATTTTTGTCTTTTCAGGCTAAGGTTGAATATTTTGTAAAGTGGAAAGGATGGTCGCCAAAGTGAGTAGAATTATATGTATTTTACTTGATTTATCGGTATCGATTACCAATGATCAGATTTTGAATTAACAGTTTTTGAGATTTATTCAATAAATAATTATCTTATTACAGATATAACACGTGGGAGCCGGAGGAAAACATCTTAGATTCCAGATTAATCGTTGCCTTCAATTCGAGGTAAGTTATAAACATTGTGTGCATTTGTCATTAAATGTGTACATTTGAAATATATTGTTGATATATTGATTTAGTCATTAAATAAAATATAAATCAAATTTACTGTATCATTTAATTTTTTTCTTAAATTGTGGCGAATTTTGAGATCACTTAGTCAGTCTTGCAATGAATTTTGTTATTGAAATACGTTGTATTTTACACCTTTTAGTGATGAAGCCATACCAAAGAAAAGAGGTCCAAAACCCAAGAAGTTAAAATTACAGGTAAATTTTAAATTAGATACTTGCAATAATTTTATATATTTGTCATATTTCAGGCTATGTACTTGTACATTTCTATAGTTTAATATGAACTTTTAAACAAAAATGATTAATTTCAAATATATTTATTTTTCTTAAAATTTTGTCTTTTCTATAGTGCCTTAAATAACTAGAGAATAAGTATTACTAAAGTGGTTGTCACGTCTGTTACACAAAATATATATATTTTTTATATTTTCCTTAAAGTAAATATACGATTTTAAGATTTTTCACTTCCTTGAATGTAATTTTTAATTACTTTTATTGTAGCTTACACGTATTCAGATCCCACTTCCCTTGTTGTTGGTATAAGTTACATTTTTCAGTTTCTGTGTTATTTATGACCATGGAAGTATTACACATTTATATAATACTTCCATGATATGACTTTTATTTAAGGAGAAGGTTATTTGTTTTAGTTTCTTATTTAGCATGAATATTTGCAAATTTGGGATTGGTTTGTTCCTATGCGGAAATTTCAAACATTTTTGTTAAAGTTATGGTTAATGATACACATTTTGCTTTGCACGTAATCCTTTTTCATATGAAGTCGAAATAAGAACGATTTCTAACTATATTGCACATATATATAATGTGTATTTCCTTCACTGAGAATACCCAGAAAAATGTAAACTGAATTTCCTATCAAATGTAACAACATCTTTAAAATAGTTTTAACTTAAGAAACCATGCATGGCTTTGACAAGTTGGTCAATGGACATTTGAGCGAAATGACAACCCAAAAGAGCGAAAACATCTGCATGAGTAAAAGAAAAATGGTCATTTTAGCGAAATAAAGTTACATCAGACGAAAATTGGACGATACTCAATGAACATTGTAAATATAAGTGCCGTTTCCGTTACCAGAACTATTATAATATAGTCAGTTGTCTTAGAATGTTTATCAGGATCTATTTTTTACTTTATTTGATATCAAAATATATGAACAGGCTACCTATAAATATTTGAAAATTTCCAGATTAGTTTCCATAAATGTTGAAACATTTAATACAAAATTATTATTTTTCACTGACTGAGCCAATTCATTACTATTCAGTGTCCTTGCAAGAGGTAACAAGCAAAAAATACCTCTATATCGCTAAAACCCGAGAAATATAGATAATGTTATTTCTATTAACATGTATACCTCCTTTGACGGGACGTATTATAGTATTAAGTCCGTCCGCCAATATTGCACTCTATAGCTCAGAAACGCTTCATTCGATGTTCTCAAAGTTTAGAGACCGTAAGACCGATTTTCGATTTTGATTCTTGCGCATATTCCGTTATATGGTCCTTGCACTAAATATATCTGAAAATCCGTTAAAGGGTTATGGGACATCAGCCCGTAATGACTTTAGCCCCTCAGATGTCCAACTAAATAAAATATTTTCGCTCAAATGACGTATGGCCAAACAGTTAATATATTCTATTTAAAAGGGAAAGAATCGTAGGTTCCGTTGTACTGTGACATGCATACCTTTGTCTTTCTAAATTAAGATTTTAAATGGTAAAAGTATTTTACGAAGGACAATAAAAGAATGAGAAATATCAAAGTCATATATAATTAATTTAACATAGTAAATTATTATACTTATACGAGACATATAGATATTTCATTTTTATTTTAAATATATTGAATATTTTGTTTTTATTTTATGGCTGATAATACTTTCATATATCACCTGCGGACCGCATCGGTGATGCAATGATTAGCGTGCTCGCCTCGAGTGCGGAAGGTCGTGGGTTCGATCCCCGACCGGATCAGACCAATGCCATCAAAATTGGTATTTGCTGCTTCTCTGCCTAGCACGCATGAAGGACTGGTCAGCCCAGAGTCAAAATAATTTGCCTGGGTATAGTGGCATGTCTTCCTGTGGCCTGTTGCTTTCGTGAGCTCGCACGTTAAAAATCCGCCGCAGCGTGTCGGTCTAGTACAAAGCAGGGGTCATTTATCATCAATATATGCTCTTATCCTGAATATGCATAAACTAGTTGCTGCTGGACGTTAAGCATCATTCAATTATATCACCTGCGTCGCATGGTCGACAAGGGGATCATTATCCATCCTCTTGCATTATGAACAACAACGTCTTATCAATAAAACCTTTAGAGATTCTTCTGCAGCAAATATATTTGTATACATTTTTAGATTATGTGGAATGCGAAGTCAAACGGGTGTTTTAAGAATTATCATAGGCGTCTTAAAATTTTAGTTAGCAACACCTTATACATTCCACCCCAATCAATTTCTTATTCATCAAGAGTCGTCTTTTTATTAAACTTTCCCAGAAGATTCTTTATGATTTAAATTTATCATTCAGGGTAAAATGAGGATTTTTAAAAAAAATATTTTGTTAGATAGTTTGTCTTAGTTTTTTGCGCTCGATTTTTGGTTAACCCTAAAGTTATGGTTTTATAAGACTTCAATAATTTTGTCAAATATTTATAATTTTTAATGGAACTTGTTCAAAAGCTTATTAGTTAAAAAAAATACTAATATAGATTATATATGAAATAATTCGTTTTACTTTTTCCGAATTTTGACAAATAGCTGGATTTTGTTTTTATAGTGTCTGATGGTTAACCCAAACGTTGAAGTTTTTCAAATTCTATTAACTTTGTCCAATTTTAATGGATTTTTTAAAAAAAAAAAGGCTTTAAAGTTTGTAAATGGTAGAAATGTTTCATCTCAGCGTGTGGAATTTAATAAAGAATTAATAATTTTTACGTATTTTGACAGAATGCTGGAGTTTTTTTCTTTCACTTAAGGTATTCGGACTATATTTGACCGCCTGATTTTTAAAAATATTCGGATTTTCTAGAATAACCCAATGTAATTAAATTTGCAAAGATCAGGAAACTTCGGAAAAATACTATCAATTTATAGTTAATCTTTTGATAATAAAAACATGTTTACAGATAATTTTTGTATTCATTAACATATATTAGTTTAAAATTAATGAAAGAAATCATAAGTTAATCAAAATTGAGAAGAACATTAATTCTTTTTACCACCATTTTTCTTATTGTCCGGATACCTTAATTTTAATTTTAACCATTATTTTAAAAATCCAATAACCTTATCAGTTCTTAATGTATTTTAGTGAAACTTGCACCGATAAGTTGTTCCTGTGAAAATGAAAAAAGTCATGGGTTTTGACAGTTTTATGGAGACTTTGCTTTGACAAAGTTTGTTTTTTACATTTGCTCAAATTATATTGACAACAGCAAAAATGCCCAGTTTCATGGATCAATCGCTAGTTTTGTGTGCGCGTTATTCGATTCTGTGGCCCAACGTGCATGTTAATTTAGCGATCGTTTTACGATCGTCTTACCAATGTGTTATTTGCACATTTTTTCAAGCCATGTCATATCATGCTGATCTTGTAAAGCACCTCAGTAACCAAATTGGTTTGTGGGTATAACGCAGGCGACTCACGCTTTCTGAGTAAGAATTATTTTATATCGAAGACCTTTGTAGGATGGTAGATATTAATGATACATGTATAGATGGAGAACGGAATCGGACTAATTTATTCCAACATGCGCAATTTGTTTTCAAACGTTCGCACTGAAAGTTTAAGATTATTTTAAATTAGTAAAGTTAGAATTTTTTAATTTAATTTCTTATATTACAATTTTAACAATAATGATTATTTTCACTTTTAATATTGAAATGCTAACTTACTAGTCGTTTATTGTTTGCTTGTTTTTACATATCGTTTATTATTTATTAATTGCATATATTTATACGACCGCAGACGGCGTTGGTGTTGGCGCCTGTAGACAGGTTGGTTTCCGCAAAAAAAACTTATGTTCTAGTAAATCCTTTATTTTGATATTGTTGGGGCATTTCAGTGTCTTCGGTTCTAGATGATAAAGGTTGGTACTGATTCTGAATGTTATAATCTCCTTCGTTTTTTTTTTGGGGGGGGGTGCTGAAAGGTTTTATTCTTTTTGAATGCGAGTTATCTATTTTTATAGGATGGGGCTTGTTTCTTTGTATCTGCATGACTAGCAACTTAACATTCCACATAACATCGCAGGCCCTTGAGGCATCGGACCTACTTTTTTCTATTTTTTTTTATTTGTTGTGTAAAAATTACGTGGTTTTATCTAATATTACTGAATCGAAAAATGCAGCGGATCGCTTTGTCTTTTAGTGAGACAAAAGCACGTTATTTTTACACCATAAATCCGAAAAAACAAATAAAAAAATAGAAAAAAGGGGGGTCCGATGCCCCAAGCGCCTGTGCATACCATAACATCTCTTACGGTTTTTGAGATATAAGGAGGAATTGGCCACGCCTTAATTTATAAAATTTTTTAAAATTTATTTTTCATCCGATTTTGATGTTTTTCCAAACGATTCCTTTTGTGTTACTTTAAGCATTTTTATGGCTTTTAATGTTTTTATTATAAAAGGGATTGAAAGGATCAAAAAAGCAATTTTGCTGGGTTTTATTTTTCATCTGTATTTACAGTGGATTTTTTATTTGAATCGTCCCACTGATAGCTTCAGAAATATATCAACTGATTTTCTCTCGTCTTCTACCGTTTTTGAGATAAAAGTGGACCTAGTGGTAGAAAAATGCAATTTCCAGTGTTCTTTATATTACTCTGTCCAGCACATTAAGGTGTCAATCATGCATATACTGTGTCCATACTTACTATAGTGTTCATTTGTACAACTCTTTCATGTCATCGGGCTGCGGGCATATCATGCTGCGCTAGTTCAGTAAAAGTTTAACGGTTCTACACTATATACATGATATATATGCAGGTACGTCCCTTTTAAGATAACTTGCAATTTATTTAAAATTACAGGAAAGTGGGACCGGTGACAAGGACACATCTGACAGTGACTCAGATACTGAGGATGAAAAGGACGATGACAAAAAGGACTCGAGCGATGAATCTGCAAATTCATCCACTGAAGATTCGTTTAGCAAATCTGAAGTTGAACACAACAGAAGAGAAAAATCAGACACTAACGATGAAAAATCTGCAAAATCTGATGAAAATGAAGATAAAAGAGAAAATAAATATGACAGAAAATCATCACGGTCTGATGATGATGACGAATTAACCGATGAAAACGATTTTCCTCTTCCACCAACTCTTTTCCCAATAAACATCCGTAGACCTCGCGGACGAAGTGGCCGTCCAAGAGGTAGACCACGTGGTCGACCTGCCTTAGCACGCAGAGACATTGGACCGCCGCCGTTACAGGTTGTGTTACGTGGTAGAGGTAGGGGGCGACGGAGTAGAGGTGGTGTTCGAGGAATTAGAGGAATCAGAAGAGGAAGAGGTCGCGGGCCAGGTAGACCATTCAGTCGAGGAACTGGTCGAGTTGGAAGACCTCCTTTAAACTTGAGACATTTGAGTCGTGGCAGTGTGCATTCCATTCGGAGAGGAGGTTTAAATGTTATAAGTAGTCTTGAACGTAAGAAACAAAAGGAAAAGGCACAGAGAATAAGAAATTTATTGAACAGAAACGGAGAGACTACTAATAAAGAATTAAATCATGAGGACGATGATGAGAAAACAAGCCCGAAAGATGTTCGTAGAAATCCTTTCATGGAACGACCACACAAATCTGTTGAACTGAAAAATTACTGGTCTCCGCCAACCAGTATCAAAAGTGTTTTGGACCAAGTGAAAATAACGGATGTGACTACTGCGGACGCAACCATTACGATCCGCGAAGCTTCAACAGAGGATGGATTTTTCAAAAATAGAGACGAAAGCATAGGGTCGCCATCATCTAAAGATAGTGAATAAAATGCGTGTTGTGAATACTTTGTCATGAAATGGTGCTACATGTGTACAATGTATGAATGGTATAAAATGCATTTTTCTTTGTTGAGCAATAGTTGCAATATACATTTTAAAAAAATCTACGACAAATTAAAATAATTCTGAAACCTTTCAATTTGATACAAATTTGATTTCTTTTGTATTTGTTTCTTTAAAGTTTCACATAAATAATGAATCACTGAGATTTTAGAGATTAAATAGGTGTTTTGCGCATGAAATTACAATTCATACAATATTGAAACGCTCATGGCAAATTAACAGAAATACTTTATTGGCATCGCGAAACATCTTGTTTTTTCATCACGATTTTAAGGTATGTTTCGTTTCTACGAAAGGGAGAACTATTGCGAAACCGCTGACGTGCGCATGCATCGGTGCGTCCACGTTTGCGCCCCACTTCCTATTTCGGGTGCCATTAGACATTGAATTGTGTTCTAGACATTTAATCGTGTTAGTTTATTCATGTTGGTAAGGAGGCAAGCATCCCAACAAGAATAAGGTAACCTTTTCTTAATTTTTACGATTCACTGATGGGTAAAATTAACCCTATAATTGATATCTCTGGTACTACAAATCTTAGGTTGGCATAAAGACGGCTGTGCTTGTCAAAGAGGCCTGAAGTAAGGGATGGGGTATATCCGCACCCGGGAAAAATCTAAAGGTAGGACACACAATTTTATCATATTTTCGGAAATCGCACATTGAGCACTTATTCCCCTTAAAAAACGATCCGGTCTAAGTCATTACCTTAATATGTTCACGTCGTTTGATTGTCGGTCTAATACCTACAATAGTCAAAATCACAAATGAGACAACCCAGGCGATGTTGACAGTTGCTTAGGCCTCGAGCTTCCGGTTTCATTGGAAGAGATATTAAAGCTTGGATTTTGAATAGAAACTCGTAAATTTAACGACCAATTGAAAATCACCCTTGTTATTCAGTCCGTTAAAATCGGAAGCTGGAGGCAGAAAACATAAGATAATTTAACTTTGTATGGATATGGATGCAAGCATCCAATCGTGAACTATATTTTACACTCCATTTATATCGCTGATACTAGAATACATACACAATTCGTGCAATGGAAATTAGTCCAGCAATAAACAAGATTAAGTCATTGTGGTCTGGATTTTACCTTCACTTAAGTTAAGGTGTATAACATATAAAAAAAGATGTGGTTTGATTTTACCATGAGACAGACAAAACGACCTTAAAAACCAACTGCATAAGGTCAAACTTTTGAAGTCGGTAGATATAAATATGAAGAGATATGGGGTAAATGTCAGAGAGACTGCACTCAAACCACGAGAAAAAAAAAGAATTTTCAAATCTAAAGGTGTCTACAAGGCCTTCAACAAGGTTGGAATACCACTCCTTGTAACCCCCTCGGTGGTATAATGGTTGGTGTGCTCGCCTCATGAAGGTCGTGACATTAAAATTGGTATTGATGCTTCTCCGCTAAACACGCAGCATTTAGGAGTAAGAGCAAAGACTGGTCGGCCAAGAGTCAGAAAAATGTGTCTGGGTAAAGTGGCATGTCTTCTGCGGACTGTCGATTTCATGAGTTAGCACGTAAAAAATCCAGCTTATCGTGTCGTTTTCAATCATCATCACTAATTCACTCTAACGTCTATAGTTGTACATTTGTACCAAGCTGCTCTTATTAGTAGAGAATAATTATAATTGTTAACTTATTTATGTTTCATTTTGTATATAAAAATGCAAACTTAAAGGCCAACATGTACAATATTTATATTAACTAAATAGTAAGATCGTCGGGGAAATGTCCTCGTCACACAAACAACCCCATCTTCCACCATTGCTCTTTGGTTTATCTCAATGTCCATATCCCGTTTAAGAAAACTTTACTATAATTTTATTTGTTTTAAGGCCTTTGGAAACAGTCCGCAGAATACATGAAAAACGTTGATGAACAGATCAATGTACCAACCAACAATCCTTTTGTTTTGGATGCATAATGATGAAATCCGCTCAAATATTTTTTTCTCTTAACTGTAACGTGTTACCTATATATTAGACTCTTGAATTTTTGTAAGATTTTTTATTAATGAATTTGCTATTTAGTGACTGACAGGGTCATGAAATTTAACATACTTTACTATAAGAATTTTGAGTCATCGAACCTATATTTGGTACCAATATGTACGCATATAAATTTATTTAAGTATGTGTAACGTTCAAAGTTTATAAATTACTCATTTCTTATAAGTATTCACTTTATGAAAAATATGCTGTATTTTAGTAACTATAAATTGAACCATATTGCAATGATACAAACCTATATTTGGTACCAATATGTATGCAAATGAAATTTAAGTATGTGTAACGTTAAAACTCCATTGACATAGTACAATTACCCTGTCACATGTTAGAACTTTGAAATATATTTTGCTTGAATGTAAGTGAGAATATATCCCTGGAATATGGAAAGTTTGGCCTTTGATTTTCTGTTATTTAAACAAAATAGTAATAAGCAAGGTTTATATTTTACGACGTCATGTAATTTCTTTCAGTTATATCCAGAAATGACTTGTTCTAGAATTTTTTCGTCTTATTTAGGTAGCCTCCGAACGAGTCCGTCCTATTTCTGTTGTTGGATTTTGAAGCATATTGCCCCAATAATTTCATGAATAGTGTAGGTTTCTGATCCGAATTGTTGCTCTCCGCATTAATTTACGGGACAAAACTGTTTCGTTTTAAGGACTGAAGTATATTTAGGTTTCGTGGATAGATAATAAGGCCTACGTGTGCCAATTGTTCGTGATCTTATCCGACATTAAAAGACAGTTGTCCTCGAAGAAAGTCTATTCTTTTGGCCTTTGAATAGACATATTTTATACAATAACACACCGAAGAAAGGCGAAATAACACTAAACATTCTTACCTCATTCAGATTTCAAGCGGTTTGTTTACATCCGTTTTTTAGCCTCCTGGGTAAAAAAATTACTTATTTTATACGCTCCTATACAAATTTCGCCTTAGAGGTTATACCCCGTGTTCAAGGTAGGTAATGAAATCGAGTACTCTCAATTATTTCGTTCAATTTATTTTTAGATGTCTATTGTTACGATTAAGTAAAAAATACTGCATACAGTATCAAGTATACTAGTCAAAAAAGAAACGTTACAGCTTAATGCATTTACAATGGACTTTAAACTTTCTTGCTCCATAACTTTGTCAAAAGTATATATATCGACCTGAAATTTTTACAGAAAGGTCAGCTCAACCTAAGCTTCAGATTCCTGCATAAAACCGAAATTTAATTTTCTCATTTTTTGAGATTTCAAAAAGTGGTTTTTGTCCCAAAAAATGAAAAATTTTAAATTCAACTGAAATTTA
>JARWCS010373785.1:0-10163 GCA_034783895.1 Geukensia demissa
GATGTTTTTCTTAGAAAGATTTTCTGAAAGCATTTATTTAGGAATAATAATAACATTTTTTGATGATTAAATATAAAATTATACGTAATCTCCCAAGATTGCAGAATAATTTTCCTCCCAGTGAAAATTAAAAAAGGACTCCCACATTACCTATGTTTAGTGGAGAGTTTTAAGAGCTCTGCCATTACACATCCTAAAAAATGCATTTCGATAAATATTATCTATTGCACATCCGCTGGATATGGCGTCCTATTTTGTTTCTTTTTTGGAAATGAGTGCCTATTTTTACTATCACGGTTAGGAGCTCTGTCCTCTAATACTGCTGGTCAGAGGTTATTCATTGAAACATGTGTCTAGCACTAAATAAATTACAATATAACATGCCAGTAGAATATATTTTGAATTTCGGTAAGTTCCAGGATAAATGCTTAAAAACAATATGGTTTCACATCGTTCATGATTCTCTCATTAACATTTCTTGGAAGAATGTGTTGTTGAGTCAGATTGAGTAAGTTCAAATCGGTATTAAAACGTTTAACGTTTTTTTTATATGGCCCTCTTTTCTTTATTAGACATGTGAAGTTCGGATCCCTTGCTTTATTATCTATGCGAAGTTCTGAGAAACATTGACATGCGTATGTCTGAATCCATAGACCCGGACAAAAGACGATGATAGTCACAGATATCTCGAGATCAAAAACAGGACGGAACATAACGTAAATACAGCACTTTTCTAGACAGGGCTAATTTGTTGACACAGAAACTGCTCCAACAGGAACATATTGCTACTCGATTGAAGTCATCACTCCAGAAATTTTATGTTCGACACCACAATCTTGTCGGCCGGTATGGAGCAACCGTTTTACAGATGACGACGGATCTTTTCCAGTAGATCTAGTGAGTAACCAAAAAACAGACTGCTAACTTTCTCAGCCTGGAGGTTGTAATCACTTTAAGCCTTCTCCTTTACCCTGAAATAACTGAAACCGGATTGGAAAATCGACAATGCGACTGGCGTGCTCGAAGGATAAAATATGCTTACCATTCCGTAAAATCTGAGTTCAACCCTAGTGTATGATGGGGTCCGCATTGTCATTTTGATATGTTTGTTTTGAGTTTTGCACGTAGTATGTGTCATGTTCCGTCTTGTTTATGCTTCATGGATTTCCGTTTCTGTCGACAGCATCTACAGGTTGCCTCATTGCCTTCAATAATGGACAAATTTTGTTTCATAACGCAATCTGTAATCGGTCCCAAAAGGAAAATGTGAATTTTTTTTTCGATTTTACGCCTAAACAGAATAAGTCCAAAAAGAAATCAGGATATTAGCTCGGAGTTAAAACATAGTAAATAACGATACAACAGCATTTTGAATATTGTATAAGGGTGGCAATAATCAATTAATTTCTCCATGGAAAAAGACACATCGCAAGCCTCATTGAGTAAGTTTAGAATTCAAGGAATGAACGAAAGTAATTTTTTTTTGCTTTTATTTGGGCTTATTAAACGTGAATGTACGAAATATCCATTTCACTGATGACAATAGATATCTTCCGACTGTCATGAATACAAATCCGTTCCTATACCGGTTGTGACTAACATCGATTTGACTAAACACCGGCTTTGAATACTGAGTAACACGACGGGTGCCGCTAGTGGAGCAGGAGTTGCTTACCCTTCCGGAGCACCTGAACTCACTCTGGTTTTGTAGGGTTCGTGTTGCTCCAGATTTAGTTTTCAGTGTAGTGTTGTGTGCGCTATGTTTGTCTTTCGTTTCATTTTGTTGGCCATGGTCTTGTCTGTCTTTCGACTTCACGATTTCTGTCTGCCCCTCTGGCATCTTCGAATTCCTTTTTCAATCTGGTTTATCATTCTGTTTTGTTTCCACACATTTAATATATTTCACCTGTAGGATTTTTTCGTATATGTCGAAAACTCATTACAAAGAATTTTTCTATACATTTGTTTCAAAACCAGGTGGATGAAAATCCTTGTATTTGGGAAAACATTCATTGATAAATCGTATTAAATAATTAGCACCAGAGGACCGAAAAAGACGGGAAACTGATGAAAGAAAAAAAATAGCTAACTCAGCAAATACTACAGACACCTGTTCCATTATGTAGTCTAAACAACAGACCAATATAGACAGAAAAATGTCAACTGCTGCTGATAAGTCTGACAATATATTCTGCATGTTACGAAGTGCATTGGGTTAAAAATGGAAGTCTGATTTTAGACCGTAGCAAGTCGTTCATTGATGAAGTTAACCTTCTTTAACTGACAAGATTTTGTTCATGATAATAATATCGTTTTTTGGTAAGGGGCAAAATGTTTTTAGAGATAAACTTTGCGCATTTACTCGTAAACAGAATAAAGTTATAAAGAGAGTTTAGGACTAATACAGACACTCTTAAAAAGGTCTAAAATAATCAGCAAAACAGTTTATTTGTCGTCGAAGATGTTGCTGATCCTTTTAGTTTTGGAGCAAATAGATTTAAACTGGCCTAGTTATATTTATTTCCAAAAGGAAAAAAAGTAATTAGGCTGATTATATTTACCCATCATTAAGTTCGAGAAAGGTATGGCATTCAAAAATCAACTAGACAGTAACTTTAGTACTAATATAGTGAATGTGTCAAGTAGCAATGGGAGTGTCATTTAAAAATGTTGTATCTGTAACCTCCATGAAGTGTTTATTCTTTCTTATAAAAGAAGTTAGAGGGTAACATTGCTTGTAAAAAACTGCAACGTATAATTCTGTGACGAACTGGTACAATTATAGCACAGCTGACTATCCAGAATACATCGCTTGGAGTCTTTTCGAAATTAAGATATAGAAAAGCAGATGGAGTATGCTTGCCAATAAAACAACCACCCAATAAATTACAGACATCTACAGGTTGCCCTTAAACCTTCAACAATAAACTAAGGCAAGCCATAAAAGCCCCCCCCCCCAAAAAAAAAAAATGTGATGATATTCAAATGGAACAACCATCGATCAAATAAGTATACAATCTAAAACGAGTAACACAACTACATCCAATGGATCAAATGATCCCGTCTTAGGACATACACATAAAGTATGTGGCGGCGTTCAATATGTTTGTGAGTACTCAACCTTCCCCTAACCCGTGACAGTGTATGACAAAACGTCATAAAACAAATCATTAATACAAACTGCATAGCATTTAACCTTTGAAGTCTATACTTAGTGCGCAGACAATTACAGCTAAAACAAGAGACAAAAAGATATACATGTACCGACCTCGAAAAAGGACTCGCTGTTTCTGAGAGCTAGTTCAAAATCTTAACGCAGTTGACAACAAACTTGATTTGCTACAGCTACGACATCAATCACAGACCGATGGCATTCCAACGGGCACAAATTGTGCGCCCCTACTGGCCTACTTGTTTTTGTACTCGTATGAAGCAGTATTCATTCAGGGACGTCTGTGAATAACAAATAGAAATTGGTCAAATTGTTTATTTTTACATTTCGCTAAATCGATGATGTTTGGTCATTGAATAATCCTACGTTCAGTGAACATCTCGACCAAATATATCTCAGCGAACTAATAATAAAAGAGACCAGAAACTCAACAAAATCTGTTTCATACGTAGATTTATTCCTCGAAATTGACCAAGAGGGAAAACTTGTTTCTAAGATTAACGACAAACGAAATGACCAACTTTACTACTGTAAGCTTCCCATATTTATGTGGCAATATTCCTGCCCCTGCAGTTGATTTGATACGCTCGCGCCTGTTCCAAATATCAGGATTTTCTGAGGAGAGCATTGCTGTTGTCGCATAAATTACCACAACAAAGATACATCCAATCAAGGTTGAAATCATCCCTCCTAAAATTCTATGGTCGCCATCATGAATTGGTTGATCCATATGTGTGGTATCAATGCATCTCAACTAGTTTTGGACCTGTTACCGGTAATACAACAATAAATTGACCTCTTCTCGGATTAACGGTAACCCGGATTAGAGGTTTAGGATTCCATGACGGGTGTTGCGCGCAAGACAGGCGATGCTTACACTTCCGGAGCACCTGATCCCATTCATGTTTTGTAAAGGAGTTCGTGGATTCAAAGCCTTTGTTCCTTTTGTTTTCATTTTATCTTTTAGTTTGTTTCAAATTTGTCTTGTCTCTTTGGACTCTGCACTTTTGATCTCTCGCATGGGTATTATACACCGGACTTACTATTGTAAGCTTCCCATATTTATGTGGCAATATTCCTGCTTCCCTTGCCTACCTTGCTTATGTTTCGCAGTTGATTCGATACGCTCGTGCCTGTTCCAAATAACAGGATTTTCTGAAGAGAGCATTGCTGCAGTCGCATAAATTACTACAACAAAGATACATCCAATCAAGTTTGAAATCATCCCTCCTAAAATTCTTTGGTCGCCATCATGAATTGGTTGATCCATATGTATGGTATCAGTGCATCTCAACTAGTTTTGGACCTGTTACCGGTAATACAATAATTAATTGACCTCTTCTCGAATTAGAGTTTAAGGATTCCATGACGGGTGTTGCGCGTTAGACAGGCGATGCTTACCCTTCCAAAGCACCTGATCCCATTCTTGTTTTGTAAAGGAGTTCGTGGATTCAAAGCCATTCTTTTGTTTTCGTTTTATCTTTAAGTTTGTTTCAAATCTGTCTTGTCGCTTTGAACTATGCACTTGTTATCTCACACATTGGGTATTTTACACTGGACTCACAAGTGAGGACACAGAAATGTCTTGCCTGAAAATTGAATTTCTGATTAACAAATGTAGACTGCGGCAAATCGAAACATTGATCCGACAGTCTGGTCATGGAGACACATTTCGCCCTAAACAATAATTATCATAGCAAATCGTATGATAATACCTGACGTGTAGCTGCTGAGGAAAGAACCTATGTAAAAACATTACCAAGTTATTTGACTATAAAAATGTGGTCAAGGGACCATACCATATGGCAGACTGACTGACAAGTACACTTAAGAACCAATAATCACACAAAATATTGTTGGCATTTGGTAGGTTGTCACAACGAAACTGTCCTCAGCATGAGAACTTAACAAAAGATGAGGTCAAGCACACTTTAACTAGCTTGACTGAAATATACACCTAAGAATGACTAGCACACCAAATGTTGTTGACATATCATGTATAGTTTCCGAGAAGCTGACCTTATCATAATTATCGGAAAATAATCGATCGAACATGAAAAGAAGGTCAATGACACATGACATATACTTTTCGAGACCTTTCCGTTTTTATGTGGTTAAGAACTGCAGCAAATTTCTGTAAAACGTTGTTTTGTAAAGTTCATGTCAGAAAAGTGTGACAACTGGGCTGGTGAATACCCTCGGGGACTCCTGGTCCACCAGCTGAGGCATCGACCCAGTGGTTTCAAAATGCAAAATTACCAATATTGAATAAATACGTATCAACATACTAACTATAAGGAGTCTTGATATGACAGTTGTTAAGAGTACTAGGGCATTCATAACAGTAAAGGAACAATCTTTTGTAGTAACATTTTTCATCTGAGAAGAAAGCTCAATTATTGTTACAGCAAATATATCTCTCTTTTATCAAATACCCACTCTGAGATAAGAAAATTTCTTTTTAATAATGTTGTGGCGAAAATGTAGTATAAAGGGTGGAAAATCATAATAGGTGTCAACAGATTTCAAATGGTCTAGTATAGTTTATTAAAGGCGCAAACTTCGTCTAAAACATCACGAGAAAACCTATTATCCAGGAATTCAATGGTTTGACAATAATATTTATTCTTTTAATATTTCGTTTATAAAGATTTACATAAATATTTGTGATTTATTTGACTTCTGTATTACGTAATATGTTGTCTAGTGATCAAATGTTGATTTATAGACAATACTATAAAACTGTCTGCTCATAACTAAAAGAGGTCCAACCTCTAATATTGAAATTCATTGACTAAATGTATATCAGTAAAGTCAAAGCTTGAAAGAAAATAAACAACGGAATTATTTCAAGAACCGCAATTTCAAAATAATTCCGTTGTTTAAACTCAATTCTGTGTTATCTGGTTTTGCCATCACTTACAAAAATACAACTCTTTGAGTCATTTAAATTACAAAAAAGGAAAAACAAAACGACATGGTTCTCGTCCTGTATATTTATGAAATATTTACAATGAGATTTAAGCAAGCAACCATACCATCAATCAATCAACCTTATATGCAAAAATTCATAAGAAATAGCAATTTGCCCTTTCACATTTTATTTAGCAATCGATTTAACTAGCAGGCATTCGTAATAAAAAAAACTACTCGTGTCGATTCCTGAAACGAGATGGAAATTTTTGACATGTCAACATCATTTACAGGAATGTCCACGAATTATTACTGATTATTTACACCTTTTAACAATTCGCAAGGCATCATAACTTACAAAACAGAAAGAAAGGCCCTTGAAATTCACCTAAATCATTGTATTAACCAATCGAAAACACTCGTTAATGTGACCTTTCCACAAAATTCCTGTAAGTTTATCTTGTTTATTTGTTTCAGTGGCTTACTATTTGTTTTAAGTTTCAAAACTATCTAAGTAGATAAACTTCTGTATTGTATTGGAAAAAATATCCAATTCTTCAGTTTCATAGCCAAACGTTCGGAAAAAAAAATGAAATAAAATTTAAAGACGGGGGCTTTTAAATCAGAACAGGCCTAAAGGGAACATGGTCAGGACATGACCTCGCGAGTTGAAACTTAACTTTTAGTAACCATGCATTTCTTTAAAACTGAATTACACCAACAAGTATCAATGTCACAAACTGTATGATTGGGGAATTACAGACACCCGGCAGCATTATCGACTCACTAGTAGTAAAAACAAATCGGTAGTACTCATTTTACTGTGTTTACGAAACGTAGTAAACGCAACGCCTTCTCTTATTTTTAATATATCAAAAAGAAATTAAAACATTTACAGACCACGTCACATTAGCATTTGCCTCAGAGATCAATGTGTGACCTTAATCGACAGTACATACATTTAATGTAAACATTCCTGTTCAATTTTTGGTAATTGTGCCAAAAGTCTATTAGAAATTTTAGTAAACTGAGAATTTTCTGAAACTCTCAACTCATGATCACAAGTGACCAATTAAATGTCGGATAGTATTTGAGAAATAACTAAATGATTTGAGGAAATTCTCAATTTGAGATTTCATAAGAAACTAACGTCTGTCGTCTTGGTAAGTTTTTAACTGGTAGATAGACATCTTTAAGACATACCGAATTTGTGGTTTTACTTATTTATTGCTTCTATATATAAGAGGTAATTTGTTTCAATCAATACAAGTATCTGTTCTTTTTATCTGGGCACCGGAGCGGTCTCCAGGGCCCGACCCACAGAGCTGACCCAGCGCGAACCCCAGGTTGCGGATAGGGGAGGCCCTCTCGTTTGGAGGTTGCCAGGTTAAAATACGGAAGCCTGGCCGTGGACCAAAGTGGGTGACGTGTTTGGAGAGTGCCACGCTCCTTGCACGAAAAAGACCCCTTTGGTAGTTTTCGAAAAAGAGTAGGTTAATGCCGCTACAGAAGGGTAAATTTTATGTCCCTACCCATCACTACCTTTTTCCAGTGGCAGTCAAAAACCGTTACACTGTTGTGTCCTATCCCACCCCTTTTCGATATTGATAATTGTTGAACGTTTTCTCGTCCTCACTATGCATGAAATATTTGCCACTGGACGTTAAGCAACCAACAATCAATCAATCAATCTTTTTATCAGTATTTTGTGGTCAAATTGAGATTGCAATAAATATATTTTTAACGGATTTAATCAAATATTTTATTAAACTTTTCATTGGTCAATATTTTCTTTCTAAATAAAAATGACCACAACTTCAAATATTATCTTTATATGACAGTCATAAAAATTATATATGGCTTCTAGTGGAATGGTAAAACCTCAACAGTTCCTTTACGTGATATAAAACAAATATTGCGGTATCATAACGAAAAGAAGACTATTCTTTTAGCAAACACTTCAAAAGTAACACAAGTCATCTTAAACGTTATAAGCTGTTTAAAATATGATCAAAGAAACTGGTAATAATTTTCAATATTTTGACAATTAAATCTAATGTTTGCAAGAATGATAGGAGCTTACTGAACGGACAGGTAAACAAGCAACTATTCACTACTATTCAGTAGACAAACCAGAACATAAAAGGTATTTGACATTTGGAAACAGGGAATTCTGGGATATTGTAGAACACTGAGCGAATACCGATAATGGATCGTGAACAACCAATATCTTCACATCTTCATTCCACAACTTCAGATATCAAAATTTGGTGCATTGAGTATATATAAATAAAATTGATCGTTATTTTTGGTACTATTCTGTAGTTTCTAATCCTACTTCAGTTTTGTAGAAGAGTTCACGGAATTCGAGCGTTAAGTTTGGTTATATATCGAGTTTGTCTTGTATTTCAGACAATAGGTTTCAGATCTCTACTAAAGACTTGTATTGTTAAATTACGTGACATCCGTGTATCAAAGCTGTGACTGTTTAGACTCTCAGTCTTTGACAGCGATAACAAGAAAGAAACTTTGACATTTATACAATAATTTTGTAGCAATCTCAACATTTATTTTCTATAAAGTGCAAAAGGAAAATGCCTCAGCAATTATCTTTGTCATGTTTTATACGCTCAATTATCTAAAAGTCTCTAGGTAGTCTTACCCACGCAAAACTCTATCAAAACAATTCAGTATTTCTATTACAGTCTGCCGATTTTAGAAAGCAATTATTAATTTTTACGAATGAAAATTTCAGGAATTTCCAAAGATGGTCTGACTAATAGATATTACGCAATTCTAAGATTTCTATTATTCTGAAAGAAAATAGCTGCACGACAATATCCTAACACGGTAATTTCCCACGAAGGATCCGACAATAAATATTGAAAACTATATATATGAAAATGAGAAGATATGGGGTAAATGTCAGAGTTTTCAATGGTATGATCATATTTTTAAGAGAAACTTCAATAAACATATCACATGAAGACTTAAAAAATATTCCTTATACCTTACTTAAGTACAAATGTATTTGAGCGGTTTATCAAACAACAAAGGTGTTTTAAAATGAAAATGAGGGCTTCGTGCTTTATTGTAGCATGTTTGCCTATCTTTAGCCAAAATGACTTATAGCTTACCTTTTTGGTAACACGTCTAGAATCTTGGATTCAAGTCGAAATCTTTTCTGAATTTGGGAGATCTGTATGAGCTTAGTACAGATAATTTGAAAATCTTTGCAATGCAGAAATGCCGATTTAAAAATTTAATGTATTAGCGTGAAATTATAGGTCGTTTTGTATTCAATGATAAAAGAAACTATCGAATATTCATGACCCCTCGTCGGTGGCCTAACTACGCGTGCTTGCATCGAGAGCGGGGTGTCCTGGGTTCAATCCATGTCTGTTCATACCTGCTTTTGTTCTAGGTATGAGATATTACTGGCTTATTGTCGAAGGACATACAGCTGCGTACGAAATGTTATTTGAGTTCCTTAGACGGAGTTAAGCAGTATTATTCTTACTATCTTGGAAACTTGGAAAAAGAAGATATATATAGCAATAAAAGTGCTGTTCACTTGCAATTCGATTATTAACATTTTACAAAAGTAAGAGGTATAACATGCATAGTCATTTTGCCCCCTATAAAATGCTTCAGGTTTAAGGAAAATTTAAGAAATTACAGTTGGATAACTATTTCTTTTAATTCAATTAAATTTTCTAACTATTTTGATGTAATTCATTTTATCTAAAAGATGTTTATGACGTCACAGTTAGGTAATCAATATGTCATATAATTGGCTTTTTCTGCACAATAATATATATGTATAAAATCAAGAATGGCTTTTCGTCGAATTAAAGCATTCAAACAGAATAATTACACGAAGCCGAGTGCATCTTACATATATATATAGTTACTCATTCCGGTTAACTATTTAGTTGAGACACGTTGAGCTCATTAATTCTTAGAAAAAGTTTTGAGAAAATTGCGAAGTTTGTTAATATAGATTATTATAGGATTAATCGCCATTTTAAAGGAATTTATTTGTGTATAAACGGAACCAATTCACTCACAAACAAAT
>JARWCS010373796.1:0-10162 GCA_034783895.1 Geukensia demissa
CTAGCATCCGGTTTACCTTAGCAAAGGTCAACTTTTTTGCCTGTGTGGTAAAGGAAATACAAGCGGCATTCATATATATCTGACCAAATCAGTTTCAAAGCATCCAGAGGAAAATAGATGTAATGGCTATAATTGAAGCTGCTGGCATAGAAAGTGGTCTAGTGATAGAAATTAGGCGGATAATATAGCGGACGAACTGGAATTAACATTAAAATCTTGTATGAAGTAATCGATATAAGCTGGGTGAAAAATGAGGATAACGGTAAGTCTTATGTAAGCCTATTTTAAGTACATTTACTGGTATGCGACATCAGAAAATTAACTCTATTTTAAAACTCTTCTATTAATTTCAGGACTGGTATAATTTTTACCTAGGAAGCTGGGAAGTAAATATGTAAACCAAAACGATTTTTATTAAAATGTTGACACGACGAAAAGAGAATATTGTACATATGAAACTTTAGTCCACATTCATTTCTATGTATGGTATACAGTATTCAGAATAATGACTGTTGTAGATTAGACAAGTTTTACGATATTGTAGATATTGCTTGCTTTTGTTAGGAAATTATAGAAGAAAAAAGGTTTATAATCAAGCAACTCAATTTCATACTTTATAGAATAGCCCGAGTTTTCAATGGAAAACATCCTCAGAACCATGTAATTGATTGTTGACACTAATCATTTATCTACAGGCAAAAGTGTGTCTTTCACAGTAGGTGATAACTGATAAAATCAAGTGAACACAGATGTAAATTGTAATAATATATTATCTTCAGATAATTTTCTGTTTGTCAAAACATTCTCAAAGTGAAGGTATTTTATAAAGATTCTTTTGTTAAAAACACTTATAACATATTATTAACACTTTAAAAAGTGTCCAAATTTAATTGTCTTCAATTAATAAATATTTCATGTTCTAAAACAGCTAAGAAGAAAATAGATATCCCCATAGAAAATGGTTCCAATATTAGGCTTATATTTTATAATGTTATTGTTCATTCACATGGCTCCTGCTTCTTTAATCTTCATTTTTCTGGAAAAAAAAGAAAAAATAATACTTTTAAAAAAACAATAACTGCATTAATGATTTATTTTTTAAAAGCATTATTAACAGAGGTTAGTGAGATTGTAATCTGATTTTCACAACCAACATTGATTATATTCTTTTGCATTAGTTTCTTTCAATTCTGAATTTTCATATGAATATATGACAATGAATTACGAGATATAAATACTACTTAAATTAATAATTATTACATTCAAAATTAAAAATCAATTAGCACATGAAAATGTTAATTGAAAAAATGACTGCATTGTATACTTTTTAAACTAAAAATCTCCATAAGGATGGAATTGCACAAATGATTTATAAATAAAAAACTATCTTTGTAATTTTCAAACGAATGAAAACTTGAAGAAAAACATTTTTGAGATAATAATCAGCCTAAATTTGTACTCAAACAGAGAGTATATTTTATAATTTATAACATATGAAACAGAAAATTTTCCATTTTTTTAACCAACACATTTATTATAAAATAAAAGCTATTTCTTGAATTGTTCCCGTCTGCTTGTTGATTTTATAAATTTTCAAACTGTCCTCTTTTTTAAAATGTTTAGTGTCAGCATCAACATTAGAGGTAGAATAGAAACCGAAACCGGAAACACAATTTATCTATATTAGCCTGTATTTTTTATACAAGATACTAAGAATACACCTTTAATGCGAATATATTGATCAATTGGCAATCTAATGAAGTTGAAAGTTTTTCTTTCTTTTTTAATATTTGTTTCATTTAAACTGATACATTAAACTGACTTACATTGGAGTGGACATCACAGGTCTCTTTTTTCTCTCTTTTGGTTTTGTTGGTGTGTTTGTTGTGGACCTTGGGCGTTTCTTTTTCTTCTCCCTCTTTGAAAATAACATGTTCAATTCTTCTTCCATTATTGTAACTGCATCTTCTTTTTTATCAATTTTTGTGTCGATTCCAAAATCATACTGGATGTTACCGTCAGTGTCTCTTTTCAAACAACCTCCTCCGATAAAATCCGGTAAGTCTGCCTCGTGTTTTCCGACTGTCATCATGTACTGTATTAAACAGTTGATTAAATTTACAAGTTTTAGTAACGCTGTTTTAGGTGGCATCCATGAAACAAGAGGTCGAAATGGTTTATTTGGATACTTAATGGAAAGTTGTCGAACTTGTTCCAGTGAAGCATTGTTGGCATCTACAGTTGATGGGCAGTACATGTGTTTAATGATCTCCAAAAATACATCTTCATTTAATGTAACAGTGTTGGTCATTTCATCGTCTTCAACAACTTGAAGTAGATTACAAGTATGACTTCCATCTAAAATAGCTGTTACCCATTTTTCATGGGAGAATCCATATAATTTTGGTATAAAATCATTTCCACCTAAACATAATGCCACTGCAATGTTTCTTGCTATTCCTCTTTTGAAACGGAGTTCCAAAGTTTCTATAATAGTTGTAATGTTAAAAATTTCTGTTTTTGGTTTTTGTAGCATGACATAGACAGAGTGACGGAAATTTCCAGTTTCAGAACGTGGCCAGCGAGTTGAAAGCATAAATAAATGCAAGACAATACTGTCAATATCAGCTGACGTGACAACACTTACAACGGAGTCCCCGTCACCCAGTTCTTCTTTAATACTGCACAGCCAGTCTAATTGTGCCATTTCAGCCTCTCCCTTCCTTTGTTTAATATCCTTCAGTAGCGTGGTGCTTTGGTGTCCTTCTTTTGTGAATACTGCTCTTACTGGAGTAGTAAAACTAGGATAAGTGCAGGAACAGTTGTCAGGTGGAATACAGGAACAATTTGTCATAACTAATTCAAGTTGCCTTTTAATGTCCAAAGTGTTGATATTCCGTGCAAGATAATTGCTGATCATTCTTTTACCGAGTTCAGTGTGGATGACTGCAGATTTTGATAATTTTTCAGAAGACATTATTTCCTGGCCAAACTTTAAATGTGAGATTGAGAAAGGTGTAGGTTTTTGTCTGTTTTGCCGTGTTGCAGCCTTAAAATCGTCAGGAGTGTAGCTATATTTCTCTTCACAAATGATCATATGCTCTAAATTTGGGAACATATGATCACTGAAAAGGTTGCTGATTACACTTTTACTGATATTGTCCATGTATTCATCTCCTGTTGATGCCTTAGTTTTAAACTTTACACCAGCAAATTCAACAGTAGCAATTTTCACTGACTGTCTTTCTTTAGCTGGAAAATTGGCTAGACTTCGGTATACATATCCATGTTTTTCTATTATCTCTTCAATCTTTGAGATGTCTTCAATCGGGAAGCAATATGACATAATTTTAAACAAGGCTCGCTTTATTCCTGATGACTTCTGGACTGATGCCTTTGATCCATCTGGCTTTACAAGAGCTTGACATAAGTTCATCTTTGAGCTGAAACAGTCTGCAATTTTGCTCTCTCTTTTGACTAACGACTTTCTCTTCATCTCTTTCTTTTCTGTGTCAGTCTTAGAGGTTGTTACCTTAACTGTTGACCTTTTCATAGTTACACCTTTAGATATTTTCAGGCGCTGAAGAAGTGGCTTTGGGCCTGTAAGTGTTTCAACAGATGGTATGTCTTCGGCAGTAAGTTGAAATAAATGCTGCTGACAAGCATACTTCAGTATCAAGAATCGCCCTATGTCATACGATTCTCTATCAAGAATGGCATCAGGAAGAATTGGTGAACTCGGGTCATATACATTTCTGGGCTGTGGGTCTTCCTTCAAACTGAGAGCCTCTACTCTTTGAATTAACTTTATTACAGGCAAAATAAAATTGAGTTCCTTGTCGGATATATCAAATTTTGACAAGTCATCATTTAAAGGTGAGTTATCATTTGCAGCCAAAGTTGTTTCCAAATGGGATGTTTCAATATCTGCAGTTTTCATTAGTTTTCGAATTTTTGCACGTCTGCTTGTCTGTCTACAGTTGACATTCTTGGAAGCACAGATTCAACTGTTGATCTTGGTCGAAATCCTTTCTTTGCATCTATGTGGTCCATTTCCCTCTGAGTGTCTAAAGCAAAGTTAAGACTGCTTTGTTTATGAGGTGTTGAAAAGAGGGATTCTTTCATGCATTTATGAAATATTCCAGCGGTATAATGGCTGTGTAACAGATCCACACAAAATGAGGCATATGATGTTGCACCATTTAAAAAGGCAAATGGCAAGGATGTTTTCACACAAGCTAGCATGAGGTTGTACCCATCAGGTCCACCAAGTCTCTCAGCTACTGATATACCAACTATTTCATCACAGTGGTCCATAATATCAAAGTGCAATGCAATTTGAAGTTCCATTGTTCTTTATTCCAGTGTCTATAAACTTTGTAAACTTTGTGTCCCAATCATGTCTTAGTAGACTATCATCTTTAGTTTGCAAATTCCCGATAAATCTCTTCTGCTCCTCATCAGATAAGGTTTTGAAGAAGGCCACAATGAATGACAAATGAAGAGCAGTGGACATTCTTTTAACATTTTTTGCAGCAGTTTCAATATTTGATATTGTAACTAGATCCATCCAATCCTTTTCCTGCTCTGTATCTTTCATATACTTGAAAAGATGCATAAGACCAGACTCTTTATAGGCTGAAAATAGGTTAGTGATCTTTGACTTCTTCAGATGCAGAATAGGAAACTCTGGTAGGAACTGGTTACATCGAGTATCTGTTCGAATAAGCTTAATCAAATTCTTTGAAATTTTATGGTCTGGAGCAAACAGAATTTTGTCCTTTGGCTTATTGGGGCCATTTCGTCCAAGTTTTGTCAAAAGATCAAGTAAAATTTCTCGTAAGTTGTTGATGTCATCATCTCTTCCACAAGCAGGGTTTGGGTGTCTGCATAGAAGATTTGGAACAGTAAATTTACGTAGTTGTCGCCACCTTTGTGTTGACTGGATGTTTACGCTTTCTGCATTTGCATCATTTATAATAGTTTCTACGCAATTACTATTATTATTACTACTCAGTTGTGTTCGTTCTTCATCATCAGCAGATAAATCACAGAGGGTTTTTGGATGTTGTGTTTCCTCTTTATTGGTAATGCAGTTGCTACAAATTGGTAAGTTTCATCCATTTGCTCATCTGTAGATAAGTCAAGTTTTTCTATTCCCTCCATAAAGGCTTCTTCCAATTCTGCATTTTCCAATTGAAGTTCCTCTAAATTTTCAATGTCACTATCTATGTCAGCAAATGATGAATTATGGGTGTCATAAACTGAGAGTGTTTTGAAAGTATCATTTAAGACATCTGTGTCATCTTCTTCAGGAGTGTCTTTGTAGTCAGTACTGTGTAATGCTTTGGTAGAAGCTTGACTTTCATTAGTATGTGAAAATTCCTGGAAAAACTCTTCAATTTTCTCAATACTTGTAGTGACACCCCAAAAAATTTGATGTTCAAATGAGTATTTTGCCTCTGATTCAAGCCTTGTAAGTTCAAACAATATATTCTTATTTTCTTTGTCAAAGGTGATATCGTCGTAGCATGAACATTTATCTGCTGAGCAATCCTCGCTATGCCAGAGTTCTGTAAGGTAGGAGTCTCTTGGTAAACCCTTCACTGTCATTGGCAGAGTACAAATCTGGGATGTTCTATTAAGACCGGGTTCAGGGTCAGCATGTACTCTAAGCCTTACTAAATTGTCAAGATAGTAAATGACTATGCAGTCTCTCATGCTTACATAATTAAGAGTACCTTCTTCATTATCAATTGACTTGTATTCTAATGGATACTTCTTTAAATATGCCTCATAATAAAGTTTATCAATGTCCGTCTGGTTTTGTAACCAATTTTCTGCCCACTTCTGACTTCTAGAAACACCAGCTTGAGATGTGATGCCAAACACGGTTGCAAGAGAGTGATAGTTAATTATCAAATCTTCGGTATTTAGTTGCTGTACAACACCACTGTGGTTTCTATTAAGCAAATTGAGTCCGGAATCTGTAAGGGAATATAATCGCATTAACTTGGATCCGAGTAAGGCTTGTGGATTTTCAGATCTTTTAACACTTTCTTTATTCACAAACAAACTCTCCATTATTGTCTGTAACTGGAGCGGGACTTCCAAATGCCATTCCTGAAGAATATCAAAGTTTCTCCAACTCAGAGGTTTTAGGAGTGGACTTTCATCTACAGTTATTGAACTAATACAGGTCATACAAAAAGAATCAATACCAATTTTTGTTGTAACTATGTCTGTATCATACTCGCTGCAGTCATTTTGATTTATCTTATGAACGTATATAATTTTTCTGCCAATTTTCTAGTGTAAAAGTCATCCCTCAAATGGAACTTGTGTAAACGTTCAGGTTGGCATTTTTTGCATCTGTAATCTTTAAAGACATCAGGTTTTAGGAATACTATATAAGACAAAGTAATTCCATGCTTCCGGGTTGTAATGTTTTGTAGTAACAGTGCCAAATCTTTGAGTTCTTCTTCTGTATGGGTAAGTTCTGACAGTTCAAGATAAATTTGCATCCCATCATCATTTGAATTATATGGGCAATACTCAACACAAGTAATGTCATCTACGTGATCAAAAAATGTTTTCACTTTTTGAAATATGGATGACTTAACGGCGCTGTATATATGAAAATGTTGATTAATCAGAAAGCTATCCTCGTATAAGGTGTCTGAAAACTCACGTCTCTTTTCAGTTTTTGCAACGTAGTCTTTGGTGCATCCTGATATTTGTTTTCCAACTTCATATGCCCTTTTAAGGTCATCTAAGAACTTATACTTGCGTTTTAGTGTTTCATTGTATTCTTCTAGTTCAGGAAACTGTTGATGAAAATGATGTTCAAAGTGGCATATGAATTTCCATTCAGAGTTAGAGTAGTGACTTCTATGATTTCCATGTAGAGATGGTATTTCACTTTCGTTTAAATCTAAGTGTTCTGTTTTTGACATAAACTGGTAACTTGGTGAAAATTTTGCAATGTTGTCATAAAGTTTCTTTACATACAAGTCCTCAGGAATAGTGTCATCAGTAATTAATTTCAAGATATCTTCATATATTGACTTACAAACTGAAATGTTTGACGTCTTGTTTACAATGTAGGAAATGAGAGCTTCTAGAGTCACATATAATTTGTTATGGAGTCTCCTTATCACTCCTTTCTTGTCAAAATCTCTCTGGATATTATCACTCCTTGATGGAGTGTCATCTGGCTTTCTGTTGTGCTTCAAGAAATTTATAAAGTCAGCAAGTAGTACCAGAATTTCGTTGTTCTCCTTCATAAAGTCTAACCCCTTTAAGTGTGGTATTTTCTTCAGTATCATCTGTAAGAATAAAGACATTGCTCCTGTTACAAGTATATTACGATACTCATTAAGTAGATACTAACAATATCTAATTAGTAATTAAATGTTATAAACAGTTTCAGTAACATACAGTGGCTAAATGAAATACAGTCCAATGTACAGGAAAAATCAAGAAGTACTTTACCGTGTCATTGTACTCATTGAGCCCTATGTTTGGACCTACCCATACAGTTTACATTTTTTTCATCTCAATATATACTTGATTATTAATCACACAATAAAAGTGTACATATACTCAAATTAACATATACCTTCTTTCATATCCTTATATTACGAACAATTGGATAAACTGTGATTTCATACATCTGTGTCATGTTCATTTCTATAACCTCATAATTTTAAAACTATTTTTACTGCCTTTAGGCAATAAGTTTTCAATATTCACATACCTCTCTGTCTCATCGTTGTCTATCTCCCAAAACAGCTTCATAAGCATCGTTTGCATTAGATTTTCATTGCTATTTCCACTTTCAGGGTCAGTTACTTTGAAGGTGTCTCCTTTAAGAAACCTATAGTACAAAAAATATATTTCATTAAATTGTATATAATTTCTGCCAGGCTACACTGTTTCAAAAAAATTGGTGAAGGTTAAAGGTAAGATTTGCCTATTTATTTGTCATAAACGGCAGTCACTGACAGTTTTCGAAAACTCATCAAGGTGCTAATCGAATTTTTTAAATATATACAAGTAATTGAAATTTGTTAATATGCTTATACATGTAGGTCTTCAAAGAGTAAAATTTAATTTATTATATAATACAATATGCATATTGGGTTTATTTCTAGAACTTAAATACTCCTACTGTTAGATCTAATGTTAAACATTGTACAACAAACAATAAAAAATGTAAAAATTTAAAAACTTAATTAAGAAAACCACATTCTAGAAACTAACGCATTTAGTTTGCTCCTATTTTTTTTTTGGGGGGGGGGGAATCAGTTTGAAAGGGGCATGCATATTAGTTTTTCATCAACTTATTTGAATGAAGTACTACCTCAAACAAAAACATAAAAATAAATATTAAGCTTAAAATACTTTTCTCCAAAATAAAAGAAATACTACATACCTGAACATGTCTCATTTTCATTTTTTCATCTGTGTAAGGTGACGGTTAATTAGAAACAGTACAAATATATCTTCTTTTTGTTTGCTTTTGTAGATTTTAGCATCAGTATATTTATAAATGTGATGCATATATTAATAGTTTTATATGAACAAAGAAGTGATTAATACAAATGCAGTTATAACTGCGAAAGAGTTTCTTATCAGATAATCATCATACATCTGGTATTAGTCTGTCAAATTATAGTAACTGTATAATTCATGCTGTGAAGTTAGCCAGTTTAGTAATATGAGATCTCCTCAAATCTGAGGGAATTCTTCGGGCTGTACTATAAAGTATAATATCACTATATGCTTATTTAAACTCTCTCGATTTTTGTAAAAAATTCTCTCAACCGTACATATGTGCTTATAATTTAATTTTAAAGTTTGTTCTGAAGACAAGAAGAAATGAATAAGGAATAATATTTGTCACTATTGAGTTGTGAAAACATTGACGATTTTGTACAAGTCTCTCTTTGTCCCAGATTTCGACTTTAGTGGAACCTTAAGATTAGTTGACTTGTTTGTGTTTTTTTTAATACAACTGCCTGGTGCGGGACCACAATTATTTGCCGTAGTGCAGCGAATTTTTTTAATTGCACTACTGCAAACTTGACTCGAGTAATCTCTCTTTAATTCAAAGAAAAGCATTATAGCGCAAGTTTAATAATAATTTAATTTTGAAAAAATATGTCAGTGCTAACTCAAAATATTGACAATAGTGTGTCTTGTTGAAGGGTAAAATTCTTTCAGTATTCTTCCTAAATCCTGGAATTGGGCTTAATATGACAATGATCGAATCACTCCGTTAAAAGCGCTTTTCTGGATATACCTTCATTAAAAACGATAGGGGCCAAAACTCAAACTTTATGAATTAATTAGTCCTACTCTCAGGGTCCAATGAAATGTTCATGACGTTATGAAAGACGATAAGCTAAATTAAAACATAAACTAGAAGGTTTTGTTGTAAAGGAGCACCTGCACTAGCCCTTCGGAATCATTTGCTAGTGGTGAAGTTTTTAAAAAAAATGTGTCTGTAAGACACTAATGATTCCCCCGCTCATGAGATTTGCCAAATTATGAATATATTTATTTTTGTATTAAGACATTGTTTGCAGGTTCAGAAAGGATATGTCATGCAGTAAATGTTAGGCAAAACACTGCAAAAATACTCACAGAATTTATTGTCGAACAATAGCAACAATATTATGATCTGAAAAGTATGTAGGAAAAACATCAACTTTATAATGATAGTTGTTGTCAGGCACAAAGACTAAGTCCGAAGTTGAGCCAGTATAGTGAGTTGTGACATCTACTAGTTGAATATAGTTCTTTCAGACAAAAATCTGTCTAGATGTTTGTACGAATTGGTAGTGATGGCCATATTGAAAACTCCTACAAGAAAATCTTGTTCACTTTTGAAGTTGACAATTGATTTAAGATGTGAAGGAGATAGCCAGACAAGCCATGATCCATATATAAAGTCCGCCAAAAGTTAAGCAAAGTATTTTCCAATATATTTTTCTAATAAGGCAATTTAGTAAACATTTAATACATGTACATGAAATTGACTATTATTACCTTTATGAAAAATACAGGTAAGATATCATTCGATAAATCATTGAACATTTAAATCAGGTTTCAAAAACCTGTTTCGCCCAAATCATGCTTTCAAATTTAACACAAA
>JARWCS010373807.1:0-10161 GCA_034783895.1 Geukensia demissa
TTCATTGAATTCCAATTATTTTTCCAGTGATACCAATACATTTTCCCATACTGTCCGTTTAGATTGGAATAGCCACAAGTATGGTACCACCATGCGCCCAATTCCTGCTCTGCACAATTTGAACTGTCTAAATCATTGCCATTGTCATTCGTGGAAAACTCCATTCCATCTAATAAATCCAGACTTTGTCCTGTTATGTGAAATAACACAATGCTGAATTTAAATGAACAACTCCAATCAAAGTATTATACTTGGTAGTTTTTATAATGTCCTCCTATTTCAAGTTGAAACCCCTTTCCGATATGAAATTATTTAAGTAGACTTTGAAGCAGATATGATCCTGGTACGGTGCTTTTTCTATCCCTCTCATTTGAAATATTTCTTATTACGTTTTTAAAATTTTGTGCAAAAGGAATCCGTGGATAAGATAAAGATAGATTAAGTTTTTATTTCGAATGGAAACCTTGATTTATTATAATTTTCTTGCTAGGGAGAAAAAAAATGTTATATAGTAAGGGTTTTAAATATAGACTGATATGTTAATCAGGAATTATGTTATGATTTGTGGTGGACTAAACTTAAAATTCTACCAGTGTTGTTCTCTAAAAAGAATTTCTCTTACCATGAACAATATTGTATATGGAGAATCAACTCTGTTGTAACCAACATTTTTATTAACCGATATTTATCGAATGACAATATACAAATAGTAAAATTGGAATTCGCTTCCCGTTGTCCCAATTGTTTATAATTTGTTTTTTTAATAAGGGACCGTCTTGAACTATTAGAAATGTGCAGTTCTCTATCTATCCCAAAGTTTCTTACGACTAATAGGTTGGAAAAGCTTACTTTTATCTAGGCCTACCTCACCCTCAGGATATCTATTACATTCCTGTTTTAGCGTATCCCACTCTCTCTCTCCTGTGAGCTGTCCATTAGATTATCTACCCAAATCACCTTTGAAACACTCTTGCAACTTTTATTTATAAGAACAGATGTTTTAAATCATAACGAATCACTTTCAAATAACTGAATATTTAGTATTTAGGTCAAAGGTAATGAGTATCATTCTTGAATGGTTTTGTTCAAATTCGTTTTTTTATGTCTTAAAGGGTGAAACCACATCAATATCTGGGCCTACACAAATTTGTTTCTTACGTTAAGATCAATCTTTTAGTATCCTGCCTCTTTTATTTTAAGAATGAACATTATTAATGTTGAATAAATATGGATAATTTGGTATATGCACATTTTGAAGGAGTAACTTTTCATCAGTTGCATTAAAACCAAAACATAGGTAGTCCAACATCCAAACGTCGCAAAGAAAAATGCACTCAAATCCAAACAAATCAAATGGGAAGCCAAATCCGATGGCAGGGACAACTACTGCTTGCAATACTTTTCAAAGCTTTTCCATATTTCAAGTGATTTGGAATTTTCACAAATACAGCAAATTTCTGTATAA
Source organism: Geukensia demissa (assembly GCA_034783895.1). Classification (NCBI taxonomy): domain Eukaryota; kingdom Metazoa; phylum Mollusca; class Bivalvia; order Mytilida; family Mytilidae; genus Geukensia; species Geukensia demissa. The sequence continues at coordinate 1,466 of JARWCS010373807.1, forward strand.
GTAAGGTTTCGAAATACATTAATGTAATCGCATTACCCGCTGTGCCGCTATAACCACCGATTGTCAGTCGGTAATTTGTCGCCATGTTGCCAAGAGAAAAGTTTTAATACTTGGCATAAGCCTTTTCGTTACTGAATTCTTCCAAGTCGATCCTCAACTCATAGTTTCCTTGTGCAGTAATTTGGTGTATCTTTTGGTTTCCTGTAAAAAGACGTTAAAGACGTTAAAGTTTTAGTGGCAGTAACCTATGACTAATTGGAAATAACCCCTAAAATGAAAAACTATTTTCCTTGTATTATTGGATGTTAAAAGTATATATAATTGATTGTTAAAAAATCAGGTGTTTTGTAAGGCCATGCTCACACAAAACATTGTGTACTCAACATTAGTTGGTGTACAGAACACAAGTTTCACATAAAAACTGTTCTCACCTGTACACCCGATTTAATTAGCTGTACATTTTATTTGTTCAAACCAGGAAACGATATGTTGTGTTGTGTTTAGAAATTTCTTTTCAACATATGTTAATGAACTATAAACATTATATTTATGCATTTGCATATTGTTTAGCATACACTTATGTTACATCGTTATGGTTTGTTATTTAAATATTATGTACAAAGATTTAGGAAACTAGATGTTGTCATATATCCATGATATCTGCCCTCGGTTTAACGGTATTTATTTTTATATATCCAGACAAGGCAAAGAAAACATGGATTGCTTCGCTACCTGTAACCACTTGGATATATGGATGTATTTTTATATATTCAAAGAGAGAGAGAGAGACTGTTTTATATTCATTTTCTCAGCATATGTCAGATTTTTGTAAATAAATAATAAAAAAGTGCAGTTTTAACAGAAAATCGAAAAATTTCATTGTTTTCCGGATGAAAAATTTAAGAGTAAGAAACCGTAGATGTTTATAATTGATACTTTTAAGATTGCGGAAAAAGACAATCACGCCACAAATGACAAGAAATGGGGTAAATGTCAAAGAGACTACACTCCAACCACGAGAAAAACAGTGGGAATTTACAAATCTTTTTTTATAATGGATTTTTTATTGGCATAATACATTTTGCATGATCATGACAAACAAGTGCATTAATTATTTCTAATCAAAGCTTCAGAAATGCATATATATATATATAAACAAATAGTACATTGTCAATTTCACATATTCATATATTATTACATATTTCACATAGTAGAAAAAAAGAAACAAGTATATATCCCATATTTGAGGATGCAAGGGGATCAATCTAAACAAATTGTGACCTCTGGTCTATCATATATAAAATGGTATCTATTAATTTTTTTTTTCAATTATAAATAGGTATAATTAATAAAAATAAAAAAGTTACTGTAAAAATAATATTTTTAAGATAGTAGGGGTGTCCAGCGGTCCCAGCAGGTTTGGGATTTTTCTGAAGCTTTATTTTTAACAATATAATTGTTTCTCTATGAACAGATTTAACAATATTATTCTTTCTCTATGAACAGATTTTTCCTTTAAATAGTTTTTCAAGGCTATTATATTAAAAATTCCACCACCTAATTTAGTTCTATAAATGTAAAATTTTGTTAACAGTATGATTATGTTTTTAACTAAATTTATATCAGTTTTATTAATGTTGACTTCAGATATTGGTAACGCCCCCTGGAATTCTGTCAATGCAGTAAAAACTTCATTCCAAAAAGGATTTTTAAGTTGTTTGTAGTTGCCTAAATATGCTAATTTGACCAGATTTATATTCTCTGAGTATGTCAAGAGTCTATAAACTTTTGAACTACTTTTGAAAGCTCTACGAATCCATGTTAATTTCAAACCTTTAATATAAGCTGGTATGTTTACCATTTTAAGACCCCCATTACAGTAGTCTTTTGAAATTATATCTCTACTAATCTTATCTGGTTTTCCATCCCAAATGAAATTATACAATTTGGAAATAAACTGTTTTAGTATGGATAATTTTGGACTACATAAAGTTAAAAATAGATAATTCAATTTTGAAATGATTAAAGTTTTAACTACTGTGATTTTTCCAATTGGTGTCAAAAGCTGATTTGACCAGCTTTTTAAACAGTTTTCGATTTCTTTAATCTTAATGTTATAATTAAGATCTTCCATTTCTTCAAGGTTTGTAGAGAAGTGAATACCCAGGAGTTTAAACCTGCTGGAACCCCATTCCAGTCCCCACTTGACACATATTTGTTCGAGACTTACTGGAATAAACTTGTATAAAAAAAGGTTATCATTATAACTTTATTTTAAGTTCTTTTAATATTGTCGTCTTTGATATCAATATTGACTCTGCTCAAAAATATAAACCAAAATTAATCCTGCCTGTCAATATTTTGTTAAATTATTGTCCTACATGCTGTCGATACTCGATACCTATAAATGTTGGCATTTGCAATTTGCACAATACTTTGTTTTCGTTGACTATCAATGATATTTTTACACTAAATTCAGCCGGACATGTTTTGATTGATGTATTTGCTTCCAGGAACCATGAAACTGTATTTTGATTTGAACAAGATGTCAGAAAACGAGAGTTCTATTTAGAGGTCGGTACATATTGTTTTCTTTTGTTTTATTTGTTAATGTCTGCGTACTATGTATCGACTTCAAAACATATGCAACTGTTTTTAAAGTTCAGCTTTATTTCGTTTTGTAAAACTGCCCCAGGTTAGGTGGGGGCTGAGTACCCCGGCACAAACATGTTAAACACCACCACATACTTTATGTGCATGTCCCAAGCCAGGAACCTTTAAACCAGTGGATGTCGTTCTTTTTTGTTTACTTATCTGGCTGATAGTTGCAACATTTGAATGTCCTCACATTTAATTTTGGGGGCCTTTCAAAGCTTGCCGAAAGGGTGTGGATATGTGTCCATATTGGAGACCTTAATGCAAATTGATGTTTATAATATATACGTTTCGGATGGCATTCACAAAGATTATCTCCTTTTTCTATACATATATTAATATAACTTTATATAGGTTAGTTACGATGTAACACGGAGAAACATTGGTTTAAATAAACCAATATAAAATTTATATTAAACATATTTAAAACAAATTGAAATTAATTACAAAAGAAAATGTCGAAGAGAATATATTCTAAGTATACGTGTCAATGAAAGTCGAAAGTTGTGTTTCCTTCCATTTGTCCGCAAATCTGTTTGGCAAGATAAATTTACCTGGTAACTAAACAATCCAGCTATAGGAGATGGCCACCAATTCGACTGTAACGCAAACTGAGCTTTACATGCAATGTACGCATTAAAGTCTCCACCGAACATATCCATTGTACACGTGCTATTGGCAGTGTGTTCACTGATCACTGTCCCTACAGAGCATATTATGAAAATCAGGAAAATTAAAGACCGATGCGCCATGTTTGCTAAAATAAACGCTTTTAAACCTTGCTAAATCAAATTAATCAGACATCAAATGATCATGAACAGATAAAATCACTGTCGTAAATACAGGACAACTTACTGATAAATATTATTACGAGTCAAAGATCATTCTATCTACATATTTAATTATTTCTCAATGTTGCTGAAAATAACCCAAAATTGAAGCAGCGGAACTGGAAATCTAAGATTTTTGTCGTTAATAGTCATCAAAACTGAGAGGAGAGAATACAAAAATTATCGTATACCATAAACACTTGTTTGTTGTGTGCAGCTGGTAAATACCCATTAGGATACGGATTGTTTTGTATATTAATTAAGACATTTTATTCATATTTTGTTTGATATGTCTCTTCATAAATTACCTATTTTCTATTTTTTGAAAAAAATGTTTACAGACTACTGATGTTGGTCTATATATATAACAGTTTGTATCTTGTGCATTTTTAAGCTCTTACAATCGCATGCCGACTTGGCGACATGCGATTTTTAAAAAATATTGGTACTTTCGATTATTATATTTTCTAAAATCAGTATTCTACCTCAAAACAATAATTTTGCTTTATAAAATCAACATGTCTGTTAAAAGTTTTAGAAGCAGGGTATAAAAAAGCCATTTTCGCCCCGTTATAGAACAGCGACAGAGATTTATCACAATTGTACACTTTAATTGAGATTGACCATTCTACTCACATGTGACTTTGTTAGCTTTTGTTGCAGTTTTTCCTCTGTCTTCTTTAAGCAAGGTCTTCAGTGGGTGGTAAAAAAAATGACGGAAATTCTATTAAAATAATCAAGAATGGGAGAGATCTAATGAAGCAAGAACTGTTTTGAGGTTGCTAAAATTACAAGAAATGCGGAATATTCAAATCGATCGATAATTAAAATTTTATTGACAAATAACAAAGTTTTGCACTCTTTCTAATTTAGGCCAAAATGTCAATTATGATGTCATTGCGAAGTCATTAATACATCCAAGTTGTCACAATTGACTATAAAACAAAATTTCACACAGTTTTAAACGAAATACATGTAAAAATTGTGCAGCACAAAGCAGATTTTAATATCGTGTACCTCTTTATAGGAAAGTCATTTGACGAAACAAAAAAAATAAGAATCGGTAGATTTAATAATTGTTCTGATTAAATAAGAATAAGGGAAAAGATATGGTATAGTTCTGCTACCTCAAGAAATCTTTTAGAGAATAATAGTAAATTTAAGATTTTTCAGGAATTATTTACTTTTTATTGCATAACACATTGTGTTTAAATCAATAAAATAGCTTGTAGGTTTTTTTGGGGTATATTTCTAATTTACACAGTCTGTAGTTTCGATCAGCAGCCGCATATAGGTTTGACAAATGATTGATGTCTGATAAAATGCCATTTCGAACATGGGCATGTTTTTAGCTATTTAGTTTCATCAGGTTTTCGTATCTTTGAGAAAAAAGTAAATCAAACCATGGATTCAAACATAACTGTAACTATTTACGTCAAGGTTTAAATAAAATATTTGATATTTTGTAAACAAAATTTTGTGTTTAATAACGTTGTATGCTTGTAAAAATTATCGCTTTAAACATTCTAAACCATATCTGCTATATATTCGACAAATCTGTTAAATTTGAGATGACAAAACAAAGAAGGGATGCTGATTTTCTAAATGACCACTCCATTTTGGTGGGAAAGGGTGGTGTCAAAAACCCCAAAGTTATACAACATTTGGACATCTCCCATCAATTAAACAGGATGAAAACGAAAGTTAACATAACAGGCAACACAGATCTTGAAAAATATTGCGGTACCCAGGGGTAGACATCGGATCGCTAATAGCTGATAGACTATTTCTTACTTTTAAGTATATGATATGTTGACTGATAGATAAGTATATTATAAACATAATATGATATGGCTTTTTCCGTATCATATCCCGTATAAATCCTAAACAAGTATCATCCAACGAGCTAAGCTCTCGGAATGATATAGGTGTCCCTGGATGTGATGCGGATAAAAACCATTTAATTTAATTATTATTTTAATCTTTTCATTTTCATATTTATTAATCTCTATTTAATGTAGTTCATAAACTTAGATGACCCTGCAAAATCCGATCAAACTATAGATAATATCAAATATTTTATCACACCACTAGTGGCATAACATTTGTCAGATAACCTTAGTAGGTAAATCAACAAAATTTATATGTGTGTTATGATTACAGGTTCAGTCTAGCTCAAACCAAACCAAATGTCCAAGAAAATGCTGCATGAAAATACAGTTTAGACTTCACAGGCAAAATTGTCTGCTAATACAGCCAGGAGCTACCAAGAACATACATTTTATATGAATTACCTGACAGCAGCTATAAACATTTAGTTTGGAAGAGTTCCATCAAAGGACTATCGACAATGTCAGATAAGGGTCTCATGTAAAAGTTCGGTTATGGCGGTCATGATCCCTCTTCATACACGTCAGCATTCATGGTCACTGGGTTTCGTATTTTTTAGCTTGATTTGTATTATTTTATTTGTTAACATTTCGGTATGGGTCTTTATTTAGTAAATTATTTGTCTTTTTTAGACCTCCGTAAAAAGAGGTGAGTGTCTGCACTTGTTGAGACCTCTATACTAACTTTTAGCAACCTTTTGCTGAGATTTTATCGTGTATGACTGTGAAAACAGTATTTCAGAATGTCAGACAACAAAACAAATATGCTAGTGGATTAAGGTGTTTTGGTTGATATCTTCCTGTTTTGAAAACGCTTGCAAATTTCGTAATATATATCATTTCATCATAAATTATGAAATTTGAGAAAAATTTTGATGAAATGTTATAATATTGTGATAAATCATGGATTTTTACATAATTTTTATAGAACGGGCTTGTCCCCTACATGACATCTATGCACACGTTTCATTACTTCACGTATGTTACATAAGAACAGTATGCCTTCTGCATGCAATTTATGACCTAAGAGCATGATTCCCAATACATCTTTCCTCACCAACATCGATTAATTATTTATACCCAAAATCAGCAATAGCATTATATTTTTATTTTTTGATTGGACTAATAAGTTAAGACACAATGGAGTGTTTATTTTCTATTTCGTAAGGGAGGCTTATGATCCCATTAAACTAGTTTAACCTCGCCAAATGTCTCAAGTGCCTGTCCCCAGTCAGGAACTGTGTTATATGTTTTATTACATGTACATTTTTTTTTTTATAATATTCCGGTAGGAACAGTTTATTTTACGTATACACGTTTTTTATTTGGGTCGTTTTAGACCTTTTCACAAGGAGTGGTTTTCCACCCTTGGTCAAGGCCTTGTGAAGACATCTAGATGTAAAATCCCTGTTTTTCTTTTTCTCGTGGTTGGAGTGCAGTCTCTCTGACATTTACCCCATAACTTTTCATTTTCATATTTTATGGATTTGCCTTCATCAAATACGATATGGGCCAAAAATAGGATGATCGGTCAAACTTTATAAATTTCTAGTTACATTCATGGACCAAATTAAATTTAGAGTCCATGACGTAATGAGTACTGCCAAATAAGCCAAATATAAAGATAACGATCAGGGAATTTATCGCAAAGATGTAAACTATATCTTTCCAACATGTACCAGTACTCGAAAATTATTCAGAGTATAGAACTCTTTCTTCCTCCACAAACCACAAGATAAAACTTAAAAGAAAGTTTGTTTACCAGTGTGCTTAAAATATAGAAAAGGTAGGTAAAGATTTGGCTATGGTATGATTGTCTATGGGAAAGCCACCGAAAATCATCTACAGGTTAACCCATGGCATTCTATAATGGACCAATATCCATACCATAAACCGGCTGATATAAAAGGCCCCAAAATAAAATGTGGTTATATTCAAAAGTAACAATAATCGGCCAAATAATTTTACAATTAAAACAAGTAACAACAACGACATCCACTGGATTACTGCTTCCTTGCTTAGAACAAGCACATAAAATATGTGGTAGGGTAAAACATTTTTGTGAGCACAATTGATATCATTCCTGGTTCACTTAAAATAAGACGTTATAAATCGAAAACACGTTCAGCTGGATTTAGTGAAAAAATATCATTGATAGCCTAAGAAAACAAGGTATTGTGCAAATGCCAACAATAAAAAGTATCAGCTGCAAGTAGGACAAGATAATATTGACTAAAGTTAGTTTTGATGTAAATTATTTAGCATGAAGTGAATGTTGAAACTAAAGAAAATCATATTCAAAGATCTTGAAATAGTGTATAATGAATTAGTTTATTCAAGCTGATTACTTCCTAAATGGATCGTGTTTTAATTTACGTGTTTATTTTCAGCAGACGATCAACACTTAAATGGAGAATCCGTCTTGTTCATTTTCTCTAGATTGTCGTGTCGACCCATCACATTTTGTCTAGCCCTTCGGTTTTATTTCCCTTCCTCCTTCCATCAAACGTCGTCCTCACTATGTCAGGGGTTCTCTGTTTACTCTTGTCCATGGAACTGGTTTAACATTTTTCGGGCCTTTTACAGCTTGCTTTGGATATTTTAGGCCTTAAAGTAACCTATTGATATTATTAGAAATAGCAGATCTGTTATAATTTTCTTTGAGACAGCAACCAAAAATGTATACATCTCAAACATAAAAACTCTTTAGGCCTTCAACATTTGTGTCGTGAAAACATTCTAGCTGGAAAATCATGATATGGACGATGCTTATCGGCTTTCGTTAATTTTCTCAGCACAGCATTGGCCCGAGCCAGCTATAATTAGTACATCATCCCCGCGCTAGCGAACATCTTTTATATTTCTTAAAAAAGAGAAAAAAATCATCTTTTTCTAAATGTCTTGCTTCATAAAGGACGAGGGTCGTTAAGGCTCATTTTTGGCCCAAGAATTTGGCGAAAAAATGAAAATTGGCTAATATCTATTATTTTATATTTTTGTATTCAATAATGTCTATAAAAAGAAAATCCAACAGAATTTTTAGTTTAATAAGTTTTACAAAGGTCACATGACACAGAAAATGCTTTAAATGTGAAAATACTGAGAAATCAATTAATTTGATGCAATATTTGACAGTATTTTGTCGATTTTAATATAGATCGTACAAAAACATCACAAGCAAACTTTGCACAATTAAAGATCTATCAAGTGCAAATGTGTGGTTAAAATATCTTCGTGGTGTTTTAGTGCGATCATATCTATTTTGAACAAAACACCTTCAAAAATTGAGTATTTTTACCGAAAATGTTCAATTCTTGTCAAA
>JARWCS010373818.1:0-10161 GCA_034783895.1 Geukensia demissa
TTTTTTAGACAATTATTCTGTATCTTTATATTTTTTTGGCCATTATTCTCTATTCTGTATACCCCATCCACACCCTCATATATCATGATATAAATTTTCGTTGAAGATACTCACCTCTATTATCAATCTGATCATATTGGCCATTTCCAGTAAAGTGGTTACATTGACGATGATAGTCGGAAATAGCTAAGCATTATAATACCGGTATTATTATACTTGTACTAAGTTTTTCTTCAAAAACATTTAAAAAGTGATATATTGCAATACTTATGATAATAGGTAATATATAGAAAAATGAGCACACTCATATACACAATGTAGGCTAAATAGTCTGCTGTATGTTTCTTTTTAATTTTGATATGTCTGATCTATGGCAGATTCAAGTCGTGTACCTTATAAAGTAGCAAAAAAAATTTCACAATTATAGAATAATAAACCGATGGAGCAATTGGAAATAAGAGCTAATCCTCTTATTCATGATCTAATTGACAGTGGAAGGTTCATTACCCTAAAGTCCATTTTAGTTCTTTGGATTTTAGTTCTTTGGATTCTCCAAACAGTTGGAATTTGTCTCCATATCCGAAGAATTCTGCAGAATTCTCCCATACAGTGCCCTGGAAATTGTTCAGTGACTGAATTATAATGCCAAGAAACCGACATAATTGCTCTCCGGAGCTTTTCCATACTCTGATGCAGATACTACTTTAATGGTTATGGTCCATTGCCAACCAAATTTGTTCATTTTTGGTCAGAGGAAAGACAATGATGATATCTCCTTTATTACCTTTTCTTTTTTGCAAAGGATTTATCTGATTTAAAAAAATATTCCCCTATTACACTGTAGCTATTGTAACTCAATGAAAATTTTTTCTTCCTGTTTACCAGGACAGGTCCAATCTAAGATACAGTCAAGATACCCAATTAAGCATACAATCAGTTAGCATGTCAGTGGTTACTTGACCATCCTAATGAACACATCTTCAGAATATCAGTATATCACACTAAATGGTGAAATATTTAAGACAATCAACAAATAATGCCTTGCATGTCATTTCATTAAAATTTTCATATTTTTGCAAATTCAAACCACCAAATGAGGCAATTCTTAGGATAAGAATTATATTCAATGGACCACATCTACATTGAACAAGTGTACCTTTTTACCTACATGTATAATAAACTAACTTCCCCAAAGAGATTAAACTACAACTTTTTTTTTTCAACACATGTTTTTAAATCACATTTTTTAATGGTGATAAAAAAAACAGCAAGACAAAGTAACCATTTAAAGTTATAGTTACTGACGTATTATGATTTGAAATAAGTACAACGGACTTTTCATATGTTATAATTTGCAAATAAACTTTTCAGCATCATTTTTCTATTATTTAAAGTAACGGAAATGGAATTAAGGAGACACATCTACAGCCAAAATGTCATTGAGGACAGGTACTGCATGTGATATTCCAGATCTGGAATGGTTTTCACAAAAATTCTTAAGTCTATGATTGATCGTAAGTGTAGAAACTTCAAAGGAAAACTCATTATGATGTCATAATTTACGATTGAAATTACACTTATGACATTTTGTGAAACTGACTGCTGGACCTTAACACAAAACTTAAGACCATCATACAGAAAATGTAGGTCAAAATGACCTAATTGTCAATGGCAGCTGCATATTATTGTGTGAGAGGCATTTTCTTCACTTGAGGCCTCTGTTGGAAATAATTTTAGTAATTAAGTAATGGCAGTTACTGACCTACATGTATATACAAAAAAGTAGGATGATACATGTAAAGGAAAAAAAAATTACAGCAATATCAACTCAGTTTTACAAAAAATGTATATGATAAGATATATTCTGATATGGGGTCCTGAAAACGTCAACATGATTTACCCATGGTAAAATCTCCAGAAAACTTATGACTTGCACGCGCTATAACATGTATAACTTCACAATATGTTTTGAGCACAAAAATCACGTCACAATGAATTTTGTGCACAGAGTATATAAAAACAAACAGCATTTTCCCTTATATTTACTAATTTACAATATTAGAATCAAAATAATTCATTGCAACCATATAGGTTTGTTTCTAATTTAACATTGGCTGTCATTGTTTCCAAAATTTTATTCTTATTTTCTTAAGTAAGGTTAATATTCATGTTATTTTAACAGGTTAATAAACAAAAACAAAGAAAACATAAACACATTAAAGTCAAAAATTAAATAACTTCTTGGCAAAAATCTGTATCTTCATGTACATGATGTATAAAAATATGTTATTTGATCATATACATGTATTTGACTTCTTCATGTCAACAACATCCAATTTCAAGCATCTTCATGTTAAACTGTCCAAATATTTTTCGTACCGGAAAATATCTATATGCAAGATTTTGTACCGGTATACCAGGTTTGTTAAAAAATACCGTGATATATCGATATACCGGTATATCGTTACACCCCTAGTAGGCACTAGACCAACAATCAAACGATCTAAATGTGTTAAATAAAAAGCGATGATAAAGAATGAATCGTTTTTTAAGGGAAGTACATTTGTAAGTGTTCAATGTGCAATTTCCGAAAATAGGGTAAAAATGTGTGTTCTCCCTTTAGATATTTTTCCCTGGTACACATACATTCCCCAGAACTTCAAGCCCCTATGTTTCCAAAGATGTTTGATCACTGGAAAAAATTTGATAAAATCCTTTGCTTCCTGATAGCATGGATAGGTCAAACCTACATCAATATTATATTTCAAAAATAACTTGTAAATATGAATCACTACTGTATGGCCCCAGCAGGGACTATAATTATATATTATTACATGCCACTTTTAATATCAACCCAGTTATCATCCTGACACCCCTGTATCGGCCCCAAGGGACGATATTGGTCGAGGGATATGATACCAAGGTTGATTTGGAAATGACATCTAATGATCTATTAATCACATATATGGTCCGTATTTTGTTAGTATAATTCTATTAAACATTCATTTGAGATATTAATACATCTTAATCGTAGAAACAGAACATATGTTAATAGCCTGTCAGTACAGATGAAAACTACAATAAATGTGACGTCACAATTCTCCCAGACCACATGTGAGGGTCGATATGGATTTACAATGTCAAATCCATATCAGCACTCGTATCAGCCCTGAGGGCATAACAATCAAAGCAAAATATGCTCTATATTAGACGTGCATAAAAGAACTTATCTCTATTAAATATGTGATAAAAGTCCCTGGCCCCAGTATATTGCCCCTATCTTTCTGAAAGTAAGAATATTGTTTGTGTAAAATCTCTGTAGGTACTGTTAGATGCTAAAACATAAACGTATACCTTTACTTAGCAGCAGGCGACAATTTCAGTGAAGAAACTATGAAATTTGCATTGAAAATTTGACGATCCTTAATCTATCTGGTGCCTACCATCCGTCTATTAGCTCAATGTGAAAATCATAATATTGGAACCAGTCAATTGATTAAGTAGTCCTAAAAAGTGTCCATGACCCCGTAGACATGGGTCTGCCTAAAAAGCGAATGAAATTTTTTCTAAATTTCTTTTTAAATTGAGTGAAATGAAAATTTGTGCAATCTTTTATTTATTTAACTTATTTTATTTAACTTAGGTCATCCTTCGGAGGTATCAGTGGGCCTAAATAGATAATCTCTATTGAAGTTCTACTCAAAGAAAAAATTTTGCTCCAGAGAGAATAGGGTATTTACCAATGAAAATGAATCCTTGAAGTCTTAGAAATTAAATTTTTTACGAATATACGTATCTAGACCATTTCCCCTTTCAGATTTGGATTTTATCTAATGTACATTGTTGTTTATGCGCTAAAATTTATTATAAGTGGGACGGATTTTCTTTTCCTAAAGTTCAATTTCCGTTTCTTGATGGGGACTTGTCTTTGGCCCCTTCGTATAGTGTTTACATTTCACAACTAGCTCGGTTTTCCCGTGTTTGCACTAAAGTTTCTGATTCTTTTTTATGCTTCTTCATTTTCATCATATCTTGTCCCTTTGACCTTTTGGTTGAAAATTTTGACAGAAAAATTTAATTTTCATCTACTTGTACAGCTTCATATTTTACATGTTTGGTTTGTTTTTACCTTTTAAATGTGGCTATCTTTTAACATTAGTCTAACAATAATTGAAATAAGGCCAAATAAAATTATACCTCTGTTTCCTGTTACATGCCAGAAAAAAAATGGGTAGGTAGGTAGGTTTTTTTTTTTTTTTTCTGATTGAGCGCGTAGCACGAATTATATAGTCCTACATGTACATACAAGTGCTCAAATGATTAACACTGGCTTTTTATTATCATTTATTGTACTTGTACACTTTAAATGCACACTCAATACATTCTACATGTACATTTATTTAAGATGTAACAGAACATCAAATTCAACACAACACAGTCAATCTGAACCATCACAACAAGTCAATCTGAAACATCACGCCCATATGGTCGGGCAACAACGGGCTTTTTGCCATCATCACCACATCCCTCACACAGTGGTAGAACAGTTTTAAACTTTTTTTTCAGTTCAGGTTTCGGGTCTGCCCCAGAACATCCACAATAAGCGCACACATCCACAGGACCCAATGCCGCACTGTAGTACGGCAGCTCCAGTGGACTTTCACAAGAAATGTTCATTCTAGTCGTTAGGAAACTGTTCATTTGATGATCATCCGGCAGTAGAGGTGCCCGCAAGTATAGTCAAACTCTGTAATAGCTAAAGCCAGAGTATACAGCTGCCTTTCTGTTGTAAGCTGAAAAAGGTCAATGAACAAGTTTAAAATTATATTACAGGACAGAAAAAAATAACATTAGTACTGTAAACCAGGAAAAATTCGAAATGGTTTTAATTTCACTATTTTCACGGTCAGCATTCTTTAGCAAAAATAAAATGAGTTTCATACAAAACATGAATCAAAACAACGAGAATTCATATTATGACTGTAAATTTCGAAATAAAGGCTAGAATCAATCCATTACAAAATATAACAGGCCTGTAATGTTTAAAGGGCTTGATACAGACAGATGAATTTTTGTCTTCAGCTAGTTGTCACTTAACTTTGAGCATTCTAGTGTATAAATCCCTTTTTGTTTGTTTTTGCTCTGTATAGTCCTTGTGTTATTTTGCATTACATTTGACATTTTTTAGACACATCTATCTTTGTATTAATTTTTCCATTTTGCCAACACTTACTTGGAGAGTTTGATTGCCTTAAAAGTGGTTTAACCCCACCACATTTTTTGCACCTGTCTCAAGTCAGGAAATGGTTGGTTAGTGTAAATGTTTCTGTCTGATGCTGGAATGTATTAACCATTTGTTAATATTTTTTAATTAGGGGTGTTCTAGAGGTCAATGTGCCTACCAAATTTTCTCACCATTCATTGAAATTTTGTGCATTGATGTCTATTCATTTAATTCTACTGTCTCAAGTTGAGAATTTGTTTTGTTTTATTTCCAAAAAGAAATTCTAGATTCTCATTTTTAATATGATAATTACCTTTTTCCTGCTGTAAACCACACGAGGCTTTCTACACTCTATACAATTTATCACTGCTCGTGCTGTTTGCGCTGACATTGGTATCTTGGAATCTTGCAGTAACTCGCTGTCCTGTTCACCAGCATCAATTGTCATCACAGGAACAGATGCAACAGATTTTTTAGCAGGTGTGGTAGCTTTCTTTTTCACCTTTGGTCCTTCTGTCAAGGAAGGACGGCCTTCAGTTGTCTCTGTGTGTTTGACCTTTTGAATAAAAATTTGAAAGTATGAATGATTTATTTACAAATTGGGTTTATTTTTATGAATTTTGCAACTATTTTTAAGTATTACAGGCAAAACTATAATATTAAGTTTGGCAAGACTGAGCAAATCTAAGTAAAAGTTAATTAAAAGTTGAGAATGCAACCTCTTCTTTCCCAGTATGACAATCTTCAAATTGATAAAAAAAATCTAAAGACACCTTGTAATACTGATTATACCATTAAAGTTTTGTTAAAATCTGCTTGTTAATAGCTTAAGTAATACAGATAGTTGTTAATGTAATCTTAATACAGATAACGTGTTTGGTAGACAGCATGTGGCATTATCACATTTTTTTATCTGGAAAGTGTAATGTCGAACATGACAGTGTACTTCAATCCAAGATTTGTAGGCATCACATTTTGCAGTAGTATCTTTTGTGACCTGTATTAAATATAAAAACACTCCATATTCATTTACTGATGTACAAAGACAAAATGCTGACTTGATAATATTATTGCAACCAATAAAAAATATTTGTATAACCTTGTTTGGATATTGTAACTTAACCAACATATTAATCAGCAGTATACAATTCATAAAGTTCCATGATATGTAGTTTCGTTTCAATTACTTTTTAAAGTAAATAAATCAGAATTAAAATTATAATTTTTTTACTAGGTTTTACTAACCTACTTTGAACAAGTTTACGCTTAATCATAAACGCATTTTATGAAGCTAAAACTGCCCCTAAGTAGGTTATATTGTATAACCTGGTCAAAAAATGAAAACATGATGGGAGGTAGACTCCTTAATATTTACTCCATATCTGTCTTTTTCATACTAAATATTTTATACTCCAGCTGTGTACTTACTAGAATAGACATGTATTTATTAACACTTAATGTAAATATTTGTGGACTTATACCTTAGACAGGTCCAAACCAGGAAAGAGTTCTCTGGCATGTCTTTTCAGTATGTCGATGTCATCATCTGGTATTGTGTCCATAACCTCAATATTTCTGTCATGAAGTTTTAATCTTCTAAATCTATTGGCAATTGTTGCTATAACAGGCTCTACTGATTCTGCCCAATTCTGTCTAACATCAGTAGCATTTTCTCTGATTTCTTTTAAGGACCCACATCTCTTCACTGCCTTTTCACTTAACTCATCCATCTCTGACCTAAAATAAAAACCTTTCTATCACTACAGAAACCTATGAACCATGGTTCTAGTTTCAGAGAAGAAGATTAACAAGAGGTTCTGAAGTATTGAACTGCTCACTTAGCTATAAATCAGAATTGAAAGATTCCCTTTGACAACCATTTAGTAATATCCAACAATAACAAGTATGGAATGTTTGTAAAACACTTCCCATACATTGTTCCAACTTAGTATGGTTAAATGCAAGATAAAATTGTAACCTTGCAACTTTTTTCAGATTGATACATGTGTATTAAAGCACTATCTTTTTTTTTGTTTAACTAGTGTTTGTGTACAAGCTGCTAACATATGACAACACTGACCAGCAAGAAACTAACCCTCAAGTACTTAGCATACCTAGGTTACTGTTCTTCACCCGTAATTTTACATGAAAATTTCACAAATGTTTAAACCAATCTTTACCATTAATCGATGAACCTGTCAGCAAAAATTAGATAAAAAAAAAGAAAATTCATGTTTGAATTGTATATGAATACATCTGAAGTGAACATTTTGAATGGTATACATGTATTTATACCTGTGAAGTGAACAGTTTTGAAGTCCCAAGTTCAAGATAGACATTATACGTTCAGCAGGGTTGGTAAAGCTCTGCCCAGGGGCACATCTGCCAGCTATAACCATATCTAAATTCAGCTCTTTGAAGAGACATATAAGAGACAATCTAACAGACTCCAGTGTATGGCGATGGTCTGTTCCTCCGTCTGTATACAGTAACAAAACTTTTTGTGGAGAATTTTCCAACAACTTTACCATTGTAGCTGCATGTCTCCATGGACTACTCCCTTTGAACACACTGTCATTTATTGTTGTTACAACTTTCCCTTTCACACAGGACTGGTTGACCTCACTAGGGATATCAGACAAAAGATAGACTGATGGAGTCAATGAGCACTTTGTCATGTCATGATCCAATGCGACAAGTTCTGTAGGAGAGGGGGCCAATGTCTTCTTCCCTTTAACGCCAGTTGACACACATAATCCTTCAAAATAAAAAAGTTTCATGTAAATACATTTTTTATAGATTTCATCAAAACTAGTGTTATATACCTGTTAATTTTTTTGTTTTGCCAGATTTTCAATTTATCAGTGCTGTTTAAATACAAGAAATAACTGATGAAAGATGTTTAAGACGAGGTCTAAGCATGGTAAATCTTGAAGTTGAACTATAACTTGAAATATTTCCCCTTTCAAGAATCCAGCAATAGTTACCTTCTGAATGTTTATCTAAATATAATAGCCAACCTTCATACAAAGTTTCATTGAAATCCATCCAACGGTTTTGTAGGAGGCTATATATATATATATATTCAATATACCTGGTTCCCCAACAGGAATCTTGGCTTTATCATCTGTACACATAAACAATGCATTTCTGTCAGTGAGTTCCACAGCTAATTCCTTCAAGTATTTAAACTGGGCTGCAGCATAATGTTGGTCAATATGTTCTGCTCTCAATTGCCTCCGCTGTACTTTGTACTGAACCTTAAGAAAATAGATGAGGCCAATTACTGCAAATACATTGGAAGGAATGCATAAACGTTACCATGTTAAATTCTGATTTTTTACTCTTAAATAACCCGTGATCACCTATACTAGGGTTATAGTTATCAGTATGTATCAGCATCAGGAGTTAGCTCATTTGCATATAATTTGCATAAATTTGCAAACAACTGAAAATGAGACATCCTATAAAATTAATTCAGCAGTCTAAGTGTTAAAACATGTAATAATAAGTAGTACTTTAAATTAAAAACTTACATTCAGTTTAGAGGTAAAGGACAGGGCCCTTTTGGTGTAAGGGTTTTTTGGTGCAAACTGTAAGCGCACAAGAGAAGAACTTGGAATCGGTGTGCCATCTTTTACTTTGGCTGTAGTTTGTTCCATTAGATCCCTCACTGAGATCCATTTGGAAAGATGTGCCTCATTATGTCTACGATCATCGGCCACTGTAACTTCCTCTACAATCTGTGGAATACATAATCATTAACTTGTGATTTTTTTTAATTAAGGAAGAGCTGTGACAATGTCTGTGTCTGGACATCTAAATATAAAAATAACAGATATCCTTTATTGGCTGATTTAGTTATTCCTATTCAGATTATTTTGTTTTCAAAACAAGATTTTGTTCAATAAAGTCTTCAAATTGTTAGGTTCTACCTGTACTGATTTAGTTAAAAACAGGTACCAGAATTTTTAGGTTCAAATACCATGATTTTAATTCAACAAATTTCAGTATTAGATGTTTGATTTACCTTTGCCATCTCTTCAAAAAATGTATCATACATATTATTGGGTCTTCCAGGGTTAAGGTGCCGTAAATCTCCAATTAAGTCAGTATTTCCTAAGAATATCAGCTTTATTCTGTCTGCAGTTCCTGGGTGTTCAGTGGCTGATGCATCTAATGACAACTCTTTATAAATCATATCTGCTACGGCAGGTAACACTGAAAATGATTTTACAGTAATGTTAAAAAGATATATACATGTATGTACATGATATGAAAACATACAAAGATAATGATCATTGATACATGTATTAGAAAGTCCAGGATCTGAATTACAATTGCCACAGATGTTCTATATTAAAAGAGACATCATGCAACATCAAACTACAACTATTCAAATATGTTAAAGAAAGACAGACATATTGCTCAACCAATAGTTTATGACATTGATGTGCGAAAGCCTTTGTGAAGAAGTATTTTGACAGATACACTTTTTGGTATTGGATGGCTTAGTGATATTGTCACCCATGTTTGTATTCTGAGCTTGCTTTCACTAACTGTGAACATTCATGGTTAAGATCTCTTTTGTTTGTCTTTCTTGTTACTGCCTAAAATTGTAGAGGTACCTTTTCAATGGATTTGATTCATTTATGGTAAATTTTTACAGTGTGTCAATTGCGTTTTTAGCTGTGCCTTTGACTGTATACAAGGGGAGGCTTTGGATCCAACGAAAGTAGTGCAACTCCACTGCGTATTATTTGCTTGTCCCAAGTTAGGAAATTACTTGAGATTACTTATATATTTGTTTATTCACAATATCATTCAAAATCCACTTAAATACTACAATGTCATTCATTATGATATAATTCCAATACTGTATGTAAGCAACTTTTTCATTGGACGTTACAAAAAGTTTACACATCGATAAATCCAAC
>JARWCS010373829.1:0-10161 GCA_034783895.1 Geukensia demissa
CCAAATTGTTTTTGAGGTGTGCAATCCGGATATTTACAATGGATTTGCATTTATTGAGAAAAGCATCAAGAGATTTTCAGAACAAATAGGTTGTATGAATTTTTCTTTCTTAAGGAGACAAATCATTAATTACTTATCTAATTTGAACTATTAACTGTAGATATGTGAATACACCCCTTTCTTGCACATGCCATCTAGAATCATTTAATTTAAAAAGAAAAGGACAATTTCCAATTTCAGAGTTGGTATATTTTAGTTTATCAGATTGACATGTTAGTTGTGGAAAATGTCTTGGCCTATTGCTCTAACAACCAAGGAGTTAGGACCTGTTCACACTACAAAATTAAACCCGGATTAACTAAGGTAAATATGGATTAAGTAACATTGCGTTCACACAAGGTTTTATTTAATCCGGATTAACTAAATCCGACTCAAATAAATCCGGATCAAGTAAATCCGGATTAAACTGTGATGTGAACGCAAAATGTGGATTAAATCTGATGTCATAATTAGTAACGTCAATCAAAATATATTGAAATTGTTATTCCTGCTTCTTCGCTAAGCATTCAGTAATTGGAAGTAAGAGCAAAGAGCAAAGACTTTCAACTTGAAAAATGACAGGTTTTGCTACATTACGCGAACTAAGAAACACTACAAATAACCCAAGAAGAAATATTGCGATCATCATACTGTAAACACTTTTTTAAAACCACGAATGTCACATTAAGTATTATCTGAAATTCCAAACTGTTTCCTCCGAGCCAGCATTGAAAAACGCAATGTTTTAACTGGCGGGATATCAAATTCTCTAAAGTTTGTGAGAATTGCCCAAGTTATGGGGAAACCTTCATATGAAAATGAAAAGATATGGGGTAAATGTCTGACAGGCCGCAAACCTACCATGAGAAAAACAAAGGGAGTTACAAATCTAGAAGTCTTTACAAGGCCATCGACAAGAGTGGAATACCACTTTTGTGAAGAGCTCAAAATTGCCCCCCTCCAAAAAAAAAAAAAAAACAACAACAGCAACAACAACAACAAAAAAACCACAAATCCATGTTTACGTTAAATAATACGGCCATTATCTGAATATTATCAAAAACGTAAATGTATCAAAACAGGAGACATGTGGTATGGTTCTAGACAGGAGCCTGCTCATCTGTTATAGTAAATTGTATTGTTTAGACCTTTAAACGGCGTTTCTGAACTTTTATTTTGATATTTACTTGCTCCGATTTTGTCTGGTAATTTGAATAGAATAAGGGGATGCATTTGTCTTAATGGTAAACTACAAATCTATTTCTCATCTGAAAGTCAGTTTAAGATTTTTTGTTTCTCCCGCTGACCCGTGGATATTTTATGCTGTTAGAGTTACTTTCTTTTTATCAAGATCAGACAATCAAAAGCAATGTAAACAGACTACAGAGAGCTGGGGTTAAGAAGTCGCCGGCGATGTTTGTTCGATTTTATTGAAGTGTCTACTGAAAGGTTTAAGGATGTGATTAAATGACGCGTAATGTCACAATAATCTTATTTTAGCGAGAAATCTGTATTCCCAAGATAAATAGTAATGTCAGAATTATGTTTTCTAATTAGTAAAGAAACCATTATGTTAGCGATTTAAAGGTATTAACTAAGCATTACGTTCCAAAGAAGTTCTACCGGAGATATAGTTATCCGGTTGGATGAAGAATTCTTTTTATGATATTAGTAATGAATTACATGGGAGATTTAAAAGATGTAATTGATTAAGGATCTTTTTCTTATATTTCCATCAATGATTTTTTTTTGGTCTAAAACGAATTTATTTCTGTTTCCTCTCTTAATAAATGAAAAAGATTCGACATTGTTGTCAGAATTTTAAAACTTGCTTTTGTTGCCACAAACATTAGCGATTTTATTACTTTACACAAATACTCATTTGACAATGCTTTTCATATTTTTAGTCATCACAATGTTTTACGATATATAAAAGACATTCTGTATTTGAATACCAATAGTGTAAACAGGTTTGATGACCTATGGCATATAGTAAAAGTTTGTTTTCTTTATGGTTCTATTATTATTATTGTTCAGATAATTTTCTGAATATTTAGAATTATTGCTGGAATAATTTTTACAATTCATCTTTATTTCATTTTGCTTTAATTACAGCATAGGTCAAAAAAGGGAGGATAAATGTGATCCAACAAAACATTTTAACCCTGCTGCATGTTGCACACGCCTGTTCCATGTCAGAACTAGTACTCACACAAGGAGCGGTGTTTCAACCGTGTTAATGGTCTCGTGGATGTCTTAGATTTTGAACTTTAACTCGATTCTTGCTAAAAGTTGGTGTGATCTACTTGATATTTACTACTTATCTTTCATTTAGAGTTTTATCTGGTCATTCGACGTTCTTGGATAACATTATCAGTAAGTGATCCTCGGAACTATTCATCTGTGAAAGGTCTTTTAATTACATAACCGGTGTGTGATCTTCGAAACTATTCATCGGTGAAAAGTCTTTACTAATATAACCGGTGATCTTCGGAACTATTCAACTGTAAAGTTTTTGATAACATCACCGGAGAGTGATCTTCGGAACTATTCATCTGTAAAGTTTTTGGTAACATCACTGGTGAGTGAACTATTCATCTGTTAAAAGTCTTTGACACTATCACTGGCTGATTTTTTGGAAAAGAAATACTCAATTCATTCGTACTTTTTATAAAATGGGCAATAAATAGTGAAGTATATCTCTTAAAAATTGTTTTTCGTTTTCAGAACAGCATTTTTTGGTGAATTAAAAATGTTTTAAACTGGAGATCTTTGTCACCGATTTTGTACGTCTGTCAGTCGTTTACCGGTACATAATAATTAGACATTGTGGTAAACAGAGTCGTATTCCACGTTTTGAATCAGTGAATGGTGTACAAAGAAATGCTTATTTTTTAATATTTTCAATAAACAAGTACAAATCCTAAAACAGCACACTCAAGCTGTGGGAACTGTTGTATTACTGTTGTGTGTTAATTTGTCATCTAGACAAGATGTTGACAAAACCACAAGCGGTAAATTATCATTGCTATAGAGTTTGTAGACTATCCGACAGTCTCCTATGGGCAAAGGAAATTAAAGAAACTAATTTAGCAAATGATGACAATATCGCAGATTGGACATCATATTTGAGATTTATCATTTTACAAGCACAATAAATATGGAGATACTGATTACCAACAGACACCTTGAGGATAATACCAGTAATAAGATTTTTCCACAATTATGCCTAGCTGATAGATGAAACTTCAATGTCTTACAGCAAATATAAAAATGGGAAAACAAAAATTAAATTATCTTTTAGGTTAATATAGTCTTCGTATCAAATGAAGATAATAAATATTACCCACAATGTTAATAATAATAATTGGCGTGAAGAAAGACAGTAAATGAAATGTAAACGTTCCATTTTCTTGCGACATTTTGTTCTTGTTAAGTTGTACACTAGGGTCTGTTCTACGTACCAGTATTTTTATATACATTTTTTCTGCTGTCACAGACATTGCAAAATCAGAACCATTTAATACAAAGTATACGCCAGCGCGAGTTGTTTCCTGTTGCTGTTGCAGTATATTATTTATATGTTTCTACATTTTTAGTATAATTTCTGTGTTGTTGTATCTCTAAAAGCTGTATTTGAATAACACAACGGAAAATAAAAATAATACAAACGATTTTAAAAGAATGGAATCATCAGCAGAAATCCATTAAATAAAAAAAATGGAATGTAAAAGGAGTTGCAGATATGATAACGGTGGATGCACTTGTTTAGTTATGGGAAACCCCCAAAATGAATCTAAAAATTTGCAAAAGAAATATATCCCTTGAAAACTTACCTTGAATAAATCTAATATCAGTAATGATCGTACTCCCTTCTTTATTTGGATTTAAAAATTTAACAGGGTTGTTTATGCACTAAAATTATGATAAAAGGATATAGTTAACTTTCCGTTTCCGTTACAAAAATATTGCTGCAAATGTTAAATTTGCTACGATAAGGGATATCACATACTACGTTCTACAGAAACATAAAATATTAAACATACAAATCTAAAAATCATTCCTTGAATCTCACTGTTGAGTTAAACAAACTAATCCACAAGAGGCACAAGTTCGACGTTGGAGTATACACATTAAAACTGGTTTTTGTTAGTACAGATATAAATACACTGATCGCATCCTTACACAAATATTAATAAGTTTGGCATTACTTCTATCTTGTCTTTTTTCACGTTTTTTGATAACACAGTATTAAATCGTCAGACATACTGTGTTTGATGATATTTCGTGTTGAAAGATTTGATTTTTTATCAAAAGAATCTCACCCTGAGCTTGCCTTCAGTAACTGCGAGCATTCATTAGAGATGTATCTTCTTTTTTGCATGTACTTTTGTTTAGTATATTTATTGTAATTAAGGTACACTCAAGTTGGACTGGCTGACTTTCTGTTTGATTTTTATAGTTTGTCGGTTACTACTTTTGTTTTCTTTGACCACTCGTTAGGGGGAGGGTTGGGTACCCATTAAACTAGTTTACCACAACACATGTCTCATGTACCTGTCCCAAGTCAGGAATTGTGGTCATAGGTTTGTCTTTTTGTTTAATGTTTTGTAACATGTAAATTTTTGATAATATTCACGTAAGAGCAGTATTTCTTTTACGCATACTCGGTTTATTATTTGGGGCTATTTAGAGCTTTTCACAAGGAATGGTATTCCATCCTTGTTATCTTGTTGGCCTTGTTGAGACCTCTAGATTTGTAAATTCCCTGTTTTTCTCGTGATTTGGGTGCAGTCTCTCTGACATTTTCCATATCTTTTCATTTTCATTGTTATACTACTCGACTTGTTTTTGAAGACTGGTTTGGTTTAAGGATTACATTTAAAAGTTTAGGGAGAGGGAGCGACCAAAAAACCAAATCAGACTTAAGGTTTACATGGAGAATAAATACAAAACGGAACACGACACATATTATACGTAAGACAGTAAAATCGAACATATTAGGGTTTTTTACCCATACCCTGAAACCACTGTTACCGGACTGGAAAAAATGGTAATAAGGCGGAAGCCTTTAAAAAGGAGTAATATTTACCTACCGATCCATAACTGTTTTGGACACACACTTTCGAAAAACGTAAAAGCTGTGAGATGTATACGCTATATGCTGGAGCAGCTGGAGTGTTACTGCTAATAAATAGGGAGTTGACCATTGGAAAGTTGAACTAATGTTTGTCATAGAGTCTAATTCGAGATGAAGAAATTGGTATAAAGCAGACTTAGGAGTGGCTGTTGTTTCTTTTGATGGGTAAATGAAGTGAAGACAATCACCAAATTATTCAGTATAAAGACGATCATCAATGTAACGGAAGCTGAAATTAATGAGATTTCTGTATGTTTTTCTGCAATTGAAAAAAATCTGCTTGAAATGAGTGAAGAAATAGGTCAACAAGGAGATGAACAATTAGTGCCTTTTGGGAATCCGATCTTCTGCTGGAAAACTCGTTCACCAAATCGTATGGTGTCATTAAGGGGATCTTCCCCTGTATATTTGTTCTTTGATTTTGTGTCGTTGAAGAAGGTATTCTTGTTTTTACTGATAACAGTGCATTTTCATTCTTTTTTGATTTGTTTTGGAAAATAAAATATGAATTAGATCTTTTATTCTTGATTTGAGAAGCGCATGTCCATTTGGCTGTACAGGATGTATAAAGCGGATATGAGTATGTTCAATCAAGTTCAGGCTTGCAATAAGCTGATATATAAATGAACATTTGAATGCATCAGAAACTTAAACAAGTACTACCATAATCGAGTTTATCACTATTTATTTATTTTTAATTTTTATAAGGTGGCATGAGAAAACGGCGCTCTCTAAATTGTGGCTTAGTCAGATTAGCTTGCATTAAATAAAAATATTCAAGTTTAATAAGACAAAGATCATTTTGTACACGTATACATGTATATAAAGAATAATCCAGTGATTTTTATTCAGAAGACATTGACTATAGAAATAGATATCGTACAATTGCCCATCTACATGTTACCGTATGACCATCGACAATGGACACAAAGATCCACAGCAAGTTGTAATACTATCCCTTCCTCCAAAAAAAAGTGATGACATTTAAATGAAACCACAATCGGCCAATTTAGTTTAAAATGTAAATTTGGCAACAGTAAACAGTTAAAAACAACGAAAACCACTGGATTACAAGTTTCCGGCTTGGGACAGACACATAAAGTATGATACGGTATTAAACATGTTTGTGTGCGCTCAACCCTTCCCTAACCTGGGACAGTGGTGTGACAAAAAGACAATAGAAAAACAAATATAAAATAAAAAATAAGTAATATTCATTTCTGTCAACTCTTGAAGTCGATTCATGGGAATCAGACAATTACAAATACAACCATATGAAAATAACAGAATATACCGACCTCGAAAGTACTAGCTGTTTCTGACAAGTTCAAAATCAAAACGCAGTTGATAATAAACCTTGTATTCTTAAAATAAGGCGTCAATCAAAAACAATTTAAAAATTAAAATTTAATTGGAGTAGGCTTTCCAAGGTTTATCACCTTTTCCATGATTCTTAAACAGACTGTTGGTAAAAGGGTAGGTGTTCGCCAACTAAGGAACAAACTTTTTTGCGCTCATAAACTTTGTTTCTTCATTTTACAAAAGCAATTGCTTATAAGTGCAAATATTAATTAAACCGCACACCATTTATCGTAAAACATGGCAAGCACTGTATATTTCGACTAGATAAAAATAATACACATTTTGTTATGATTTTTTTCCTTCTAGAACTAAATTGTTTGTTTGAATCCAATACAGAGTTCATCGACATTTCATTGTAACATTTATTTCAAGTCTTTTTATAACAACATAATAAGCAAAATTGATTATACTATAGCTTTTTATGAGAAATGTCTTCTGGAAAATACCAAGACAAATAAATATACGAGACCGTTTGGTTAATGACAAATCAAGCAATTGTATCAAGACCAAAACAAATCTAGAGTTAATAACATTTTTAACTGTTTTGATGCTACTCTTGAAAAAATTAAAGAATGTTAGAAAGTCTCCTTGTTTGATGTTAATTGTTCCAGTTCTATTTAAGGCTTCCATTGCAATAACAAA
The DNA here is from genome assembly GCA_034783895.1 of Geukensia demissa. Taxonomy (NCBI): domain Eukaryota; kingdom Metazoa; phylum Mollusca; class Bivalvia; order Mytilida; family Mytilidae; genus Geukensia; species Geukensia demissa. The sequence continues at coordinate 7,184 of JARWCS010373829.1, forward strand.
GTCGTCAATTGCTTTAATAAAACTAGATGAACATTGTATTATACACAATCATACGTCTGTAATTAATTTTATATTCTTGGTTATTATCTTCCACTATCAGAACTAAGTGAAAAGAGAAATATAATCAGTATTCATAGTTTTTCCGTTTACAAACTGGTATGATTTGAAAATATTTTTAGAATTTTTCATTAGTAAATAGTCTTTAAAAGACAATTGTATTGATTAATGCAAACAGTGTTGATTATGGATTTGAGAAGCAAGTCATTTGTTAACATAAGATTGATTGATTGATCGATTGCTGCTTAACGTCCAGCGGGCAATATTACAGCCATAATCAAGACGGGAACAAGTTATCAATAAATAAATATGTAGACTGTGAGCAGGGGACCGGTAAGGGAGGGAAATTTACAGTTCCACTGAAAAATTACGGGTTGGATAAGGTCGGAAAATTTAGCCTTGTAGCTGGCCGCTTGATTACTACTCAGACTGAACAAACGCTTCATTCATTGTATTGCAATAGGTAGGTTTGGCCTAATTCTAGTTGTTTGGATATGATTTCTTCTTGTACTATTTTTATCTCGGCTTTCCTATGTTAAGTTCTTATGCTGCAAATGAGGGGTTACTCCTTAAAAACAAGTGCACAGCATATAAAATCACATTAGTTATAAAAACATTGGGAATTTTGTATTGTTCACCGTTGTATGTCCATGTTTTGTCATGTTAAGTGTATAGATAGCCATTGATTATCGTATTACGAACATTCGAATTCCGATTTATGATTGATTGTCGATATTTGAGTCATATATTTGAGTCATATTTCGGACGAAAAAAGTGAGCAAACAATTACATGTATTTAGATTATGAAAACGGTCGGGTAAGGTTGTAAACAGTAGACTGCCACTAGAAAATAGTAAGCGACAGAAAACTGAGGACTTTACAAAAGGAAACAAGTCTATAAACCTGGTAATCTAGAGAACAAGACGAACTATTAACAAGAACTTAACATAAACTATGAGCAATGCAGACCTCAACAAAAATTGAAAATGGACTTAAGTACTCCGGAAGAATTGACAGTTCCTGCTTTTTTAAAGACATTTGTAGCACTGTCAATATAGAATTCCAGTAAAAGGTATACTAGCTATTATAGTGTCAATCAGCATCAAATTACAACCTCCGGCCATATCCAGACACCGAGAGTTAACACTTAAATTAAATGATCCAACGCGACTCTACGGAAAAGATCTGTCTTTACTTTGTGAACGAATGTGCCAAATCGACCAACACGATGTGGTATTGTCTACAAAATGTCTGGAGTGAGCAATGTATCTAGGTTAGAGCAGTTTCTGTGACTAGGCGTTGTTAAGAAAATCGCTGTATTGGACATACGCACTCGAGTAACGTTCGGATACGAGTTGGATAGGGTCGGAAAATATTGTCATGTTACTGACAATCTACGGACCACCAAAATGAGCTGTTACTTGGTATCTTTTAAATGAAATTTTCTAAACACAAGGCGTCTTTTACGCCGCCTCCCTCTGGACAGGATGTGAATTTATGCACCCCACCAAAACAGGGAAGTCCTCTTTGGGCGACCAGTGCTCCCATGACGGAAATATCATAGTAACTTTTCCTCCGCCACTTCCTATGCACGAGGTGAAAGATATTAACGTCCTCCCAGCAAATTAATGCTCTTAGTTGGACGGTATTTCTTCTTCTTTTGCAAAGATTGGTCAAGTATTTTTATTTCTCGCCTATGAGATAGAGAAATCCCGTGATTTAGGGGGTGTGGGATTTCTTGTTTTGCACACCACGTGACATTGATCTCAGTGTCTAACGTAAGCGCGTGAGTTTAGGAAAAATGGCTACCTCCACTTCATTACGATTTTGGAAAATTAGTCTTATAAAACCAGTTTAAAACAACTTACCCTGGTGATATTTGATAAAAAAAACCCATTTAAATGCTCAGGAATTAGTTTACTTAAAGAATTTTAAGCAGAATAGCTTATTTTCTCCATGAGCTGCTGTGTTGACAAAAGACAGGAAGTACGCATGGGAGATAACTCTTTTGGCGCCAAATTTTTATTGAGTTGGAAATAAATGTCATAAATAAAGAATTAAACACTTTTCAAACTTGAAATATATTTATATTGTAAATTAAACAATTTAAAAAATAATTTTGTCAAAATTGTGTCTAAAAGACTAAATAAATCAAGTCAATAAAAAGGCTGAATAAATCATGCTAACTAAAAGCTGATTTCGCAAAATTGAAAAAAAAAATATTTGGCGAGAAAAAGTATCAATCCCCAGAGGAAAGTCTCGAATAGTTGGTCTCAGACCCTCAAGCTAAGATATCTTTTGTCTATCCCTCGGAAGAGCCTCGGGATGGACATAGATATCTTAGCCCTCGGGTCTGAGACCAACCTATCTCGCCTTCCCACTGGGGAAAGATACTATATATCCCGCCCACTGATAATCGTATTTTTTTACAATCGAGATAGTTAAACATTCAATTTCGAGCCTTGGCGAGAAATTTGAAGTTTAAGCATCGAGATTTAAAAAAAAATACCACAATCAATGTATTAACAATGTAACGTTTAGTTTTTTAGCTCACCTGGCCATAGGCCATGTGAGCTTTTGTCATCACTTGCTTCCGTCGTCCGTCGTTAACTTTTCACATTTTCTTTAACTCCTCTGAAACCGCTTGGCCAAATCGAACCAAACTTTACAGGAAGGCACTATATAAGGTACTTTATAAAGATTGCTCATTTCGTCCCGATCCGTCAACAAACATGGACGATTCTTGTTTCCGATTGGCTGATACATTAAAAATCTCCTGTGAAACCGCTTGGCCAAGTGGATTAATATTTGGTATGGAGCATCTATGGAAGGTACTTTATAAAGATTGCTCATTTTGTCCCGATCCGTCAACAAACATGGCCGCCATGGACGATTCTTGTTTCTGATTGGCTGATACATTA